>ML797037.1:203726-226747 GCA_009831015.1 Picea engelmannii
GAGGCATGGGATCTAATTGATGGTTTCTTCATGGCCTTCAACATCTCTTTCATTCCAAGGGAAGAAAATGCCCTAGCCGACTTCCAAGCCTTCTCAGCTAGTTTGTTCGAAGATCCTGCGCCACCCGCTGACAGATCAGAGGTGGAAATAAGATATAGGCCCTCCGTACCAGACAATGTCAAACATTGGAAGGTATTCGAAGATGATCAGGAGATTGAGAAATTCCTCCAGTCCATCGATAACTTCTCTGCATTGCATATAGATGAGGACCCTGACGAGGAACCTGGACACCACCCTGGTGAGTTGTTGAATAAAGTTGTTGATCATCAAATTATTCAACTGCCGAGCAATCATATACCAATAGGTCTAATCCCGTTAGAAAGATTGTTCGATGGGAATGATGTGGTGATAAAGGGCAGGATTTCAGGAGACGATGCTGATACGACTGAGTGCAACATAGGCACACCAGAGGAGCCCAAATTGGTCAAGCTGTCAAAGAGCCTGACTGAGGAGCAGAGGATTGGATATGCTGAGTTGCTGAGGGAGTTTGCTGACGTGTTCGCGTGGACCTACGAAGACCTCAAGACATACGACACGTCAGTTATTGAGCACAAGATCCCACTGAAAGAGGAGTCTAGACCTTTCAAGCAGAAGCTGAGACAGATAAATCCTACGGTGCTACCTGTCATGGAGAGAGAGGTGAAAAAGTTGTTGGATGCCCAAATCATAGTCCCCTTGAGATACTTTAGCTGGGTAGCCAATTTGGTCCCAGTAAGAAAGAAGAGCGAAGAAATTAGACTCTGTGTCGATTTCCAGAACCTGAACAGGAGTTCAAGGAAGGATAATTACCCCCTGCCCAACATGGAACGTATATTGCAGAGGGTCACTGGTGCGTCTAGGATATCTATGATTGATGGCTTTTCTGGCTATAATAAAATATCAGTCATGCCTAAAGACAGAGAAAAAATAGCCTTCACCACTCCTTGGGGCACGTTCATGTATGCCAAGATGCCATTTGGGCTGATGAATGCGGGAGCAACGTTTCAGCGAGCCATGGACATAGCCTTCATCGGGGAAAAAGATAAGTTCGTGGTAATTTACTTAGATGACATAACAGTCTTCTCCAAGACTGATATTGAGCACCACTCCCACTTGAAGAGGGTTTTCCTAAAGTGCCGCAGGTTTGGCCTTTCCCTGAATCCCAAGAAATCATTGTTTGCTATGCAAGAAGGGAAGTTGTTAGGCCATATAGTCTCAGCGGAGGGAGTGAGGATTGATCCTGACAGGGTAGAAGCAATTCAGGCCCTGTCACTTCCCAGATCTAAAAAGGAGGTCCAAGCATTTTTGGGAAGGATTAATTTCCTAAGGAGGTTTGTCTCAAATTTTGCTGAGTTGGTGAAACATATGACAACCATGCTCAGGAAGGGCCATGAAATAAAATGGACTGTTGAACCCAGGAAGGCTTTTGACCAAATAAAGAAAGCATTGACTGAGGCTCCTGTGCTGATCAGTCCAGATTATTCTAAAGATTTTGTGATATTTTCTTTTGCTTCCCTTGACACAGTAGCAGCGGTTCTGTTGCAGAAAAACGATCAAGGGAAAGATCAGCCTATTGCCTTTTTTAGCAAGGCGCTGAGAGATGCAGAGCTCCGATATGAGATCATGGAGAAGTAGGCTTATGCCTTGGTGAAATCTCTCAAAGCTTTCAGGGTCTATGTCTTACACTCAAAGATCATTGCATATGTTCCTTCAACCTCTGTGAAGGACATTCTTATACAGCCTGACGTAGACGAAAGAAGAGGTAAATGGATCGCCAAGATCCTAGAATTTGACCTGGAAATTAAGCCCACCAAGCTAATAAGGGGGCAGGGCTTGGCCAAGCTCCTAGCCGAATCCAATTATAAAGCCTTAGAAATCAATCTTATCGATGAGCAAGCTGAGACATCCGACAGGGGTGCCCAAGGCAATGTGCCACTGTCATCATGCCCCTGGTACAAAGATATCTTGTATTTCCTGCAGGAGTTGAGACCACCTGATGGGATGGAAAAGGGTAAAGCCAGAGCTTTAAATCTCAGAGCTGTCAGGTATTGTCTTATTGGCCAATCCTTGTATTGGAAAGACCCCTAGGGGATATTACTAATGTGTCTGGACCCACAGCAGGCCCAGAAAGTTATGAATGATTTCCATAGCGGTCTCTGTGGAGGCCATTATTTTTGGAAGACCACTGTTCACAAGATCCTCCGAGCTGGGTACTACTGGCCCACCTTATTTCCTGATGTCTGCAGGGAAATTAGATCTTGCATCAAATGTCAAAAATTCTCAGGGAAGCAGCAACTCAAATCCCTGCCATTGAAACCTGTGGTGGTCTCAGCACCCTTTCAGCAGTGGGGATTGGACTTCATCGGGGAAATTCATCCTCCCTCGAGTGGCCAGCATCGATGGATTTTGACAACAACCAACTACTTCACTAAATGGATAGAAGCTGTCCCTACCAGAAGCACTTCCCACAAAGTAATCATCAGCTTCCTGGAAGACATCATAGCTAGGTTTGGCTGCCCTAGAAAAATTGTCACTGACAACGCTTCCCCATTTCGGTCTGAGCCCCTGATCAAATTTTGTGAACAATTTGGGATTTCACTGATTCACTCCACTCCCTACTATCCTCAGGGAAACGGACTGGCAAAGTCCTCCAATAAAATCCTAATCAAGCTTATCAAAAAGCTATTAGAAGATAATAAAAGGGCCTGGGACTCGAAGCTCAAGTTTGCACTTTGGGCCGATCGAGTGACAACCAAGAAATCCCTGGGTCTCTCCCCCTTCCAGATTGTTTATGGGATTGAGGCCGTCTTCCCCACTTAGCTTGCCTTGCCTATGGCAAATATCCTCCAAGACTATGGGGGGGAACCTAACCATGTGCTCAGAAGAATTCATCAGATGGTGGAGGTGCAGCAGATCAGAGAGCAGGTCTTGGACAGAGCTTATAATCGTCAGCAGAAGATCAAACATGCTTTTGACAGAAAAAAAAAGAAGAAAGAGTTCGAGCAGGGTGATCTCGTGCTCAAGTGGGATGCACCCAGACAGGAAAAGGGAAAACACAGTAAATTTGATGCCCTCTGGTTCGGGCCTTTCAAGATCCTTGAAGTATTTGCAAACAACACTTACAGGTTGCAGGATCTGGAAGGCAATGAAGTGTTTAATGGCCCAGTTAATGGGCACTTCTTAAAGAAATGTTTTCTTTGAGCCGCAGTCGGCTCATTTTTTTTTTTTTTTGTAAATATTGTTTTTGTTTTATTTTTGGACTAAAAAATGACTCCATAGCCCAACAGAAAAGGCACTAAAGTCTGCAAAGGAGTTCTTAGAGCATCACAGGGACGACTCTATCCCCCATGGAGCCAAATGTTAGCGATATTTCTTGTTAAGAGGGTTGGAGTGTGAAAGGATGGGTTGAAACCCATTTGTCCTAAGTTTTTGGGCGATAATGCGCCCATGGTAAACAACACACAAGACCGAATGGTCCAGATTCACACGCTCGGATCAACGACGCGCGTTGGATTCTGGACCCCCCTTGCCTTTCTACCTTTAAGAGAGGGGGGGGGTCTGGAATCGGGGGTGCACCTTTCCAACGGCTCAGATCAGCGCACCCGGATCAATGGCGATGAAGACCATTCCGTACCCCCCCCCCGCCTTTCTACCTTTAAGCGGAGGGGGGGGGTCCGGAATTCCATATGCAGCTTTCCAACGGCCACGATTGAGGCACTCGGATCAACGACGCTCGTGCGGCCCTGCCCTTCTGAGCTGCCCGGTGCTTAACCAGTGTGGGCCCTCCCCCCATCATTTCATCTTCCCTTCCACCTTTCCCCTGCTTCCTTGTGTCACCCATTCACCTCCTCCTCCCTGGTCCACGTGGTCTTACCTTCTTTTCACCACCCACTCGTCCCTTGCCACGTGTCCCGCTCCTTTCTATGTCATCCTCTCACCCGAAGGCAAATTCATTCCTCCCGTCTTCTTCCTTTTCTCCTGATGTCTTCTGCCATCAATCATCCTCTGTCATCCTTCTCTCATCTCGCCACATCTTCCACGCTCTTATAGCCCGGCCCCACCATCCTCGTCATGTTCCTCCGCGCTGGCCCCCATGCCCATTCACCGCAGTTAGTCTGTTATTCCATGTGGCAGCGTGAAGAGTCTTCCATATCCCAAAGTGTTGAGTCGGCTGGGCCGTCCTCAATCCCAAGGAGCAGTTATTGAAGCAGTTGGTGGTGGTTAGATATCTCCTCCACCTTAATGGGAAAGCACGGCCATGAATTTAAGGCACGTCGATTCGCCGTTGGAACTGTCAAACGATTAAGATTGCGTCTGACATAAGTTGCACGATCTTTCAGATGTTGACTGTCAGAAGCCATGCAGATGCAAAGCTTTTAATGCATCTTCTTGGTTCTGCTGCTGTTGTTGTTTTGAGTATATGTAGGCATTTTTTCCATTTTTGTATCTATCGATGGTAGAGCTAAGCTCCCGACTGTAAAGTTTCAGCAAATACTCTGGTTTCCTGGTTATGCCTCTATGCTTGAGACTTCTTGGTTTATAACAAACAGTTCTTCTTTCTTTCCATCTTGTTTCGTCTTATGCCGGAGAGTTCGCAGTTGAAGGATTCACGCGAACATTAGCAATCTTGTTATGATAAAGGATTTGTTGTAACATTGTTGCGCTTTCTGGTATTTGTATTTGAATGTGAAAGGATTTTATGTTTGAATGCATTCTCCTTCAGTCTGTTGCAAACCGGATGTCTGTGATAAGACCCTTGCACCCTTCTTGCGTAAGTCTTCCACCTATTCACCCTTTTACTACGACCCACTGTTTGGAGTTTATCAAGACCTCACTCTTTCATGCATGCCTGGACTGGTTTCTGAGTTGACACGATGCTTTCCTGAGTCTTCCTCCATTTGATCACCCTTAAACCAATCGTGACATTAAACTGATGGGCGTCGGGCTCTGCTCTTGCTAGCAATCCAGGAGTGACTTCCGGCCGCCAACACCCTCCTGAGTAAATTTCAACTGGGACCTCCATACTCTGCAATAAATGGGTGATGTGAGGCTTCACCCACCCTCTTTCTCCTTTATCCATTCTGAGCAGGTACCGGGATCCAAATCTCATCGGGCTGGAGTCGGCAGAGCACAGTGCCCCCCCCCCTTTCTGAGAATTAATCTGACACCTTTGGCCAAATGAAAATGAAAGTGCCCCTCACTTCAGACCTCCTCTCTTATGACCAGGCATCAGTACCATGGGCCCGCTCCTGAGCGCTGTCAGGAATTCGGGGTTCGAGATTTCAAAATGAAAAAAACAAGGGGTGCTTTCTCCTCGAAACTTCGATACTCGATTTGCGATGAGCTCCACCTCAATGAGCTAGCCCCTGCCGGTGAGAACCTGATCCATATGACCTGCTTCCGAGTGACCGTAGTCAAATCCTCGATCGGAGTTTCGGCATTCACGATGTCATGATTCACAAGTCCTCTAGACTCGCGAATCTCCGATTTCTGATGGTTCCTTCCATGCTAGCCTTTTGACTAGGCCCTGGTCCAAGTGACCACCACCACATGCCCTTGATCATCTCCGTCGGGGTTTCACGGTTTGCCTTTTTGAAATGCATGAACTACTCGTCCCCAAGATCCCTGATATCCCAATGGCTTCAAGTTCTTCGATGGGCGCTTTCTTGTCGGGAATTTCCCGATGACACAAATCTCTTGCCATGCGTCCCTTCTCAGGCAGACCGTCTAGATCTCCTTCGATGTTCCTTGCGTCCATGATCATGCTCGCTTGTGTTTACATCAGAGGTCTCAAATCGGAGAGGAAAACATCCATGTGAAGGAAATGTCGCTAACAAAGGCATTGACTTCTCGATAGAGCTTGCACCAGGAGCGATGCTGATGTCTAGGACACCCTACCAGATGAGCACACCTGAGTTAGTGGAACTCAAATTACAATTGAAAGAAATGATGGATAAGGGTTATATTCGACCCAGCATGTCCCCATGGGGAGCACCAGTCTTGTTTGTGAAAAAGAAGGATGGCACCCTTAGACTGTGTATAGATTATGGACAACTCAATAAAGTAACCAGAAAGAACAAGTACCCCTTGCCCAGGATCGATGATCTATTCGATCAGCTGGGGGGTGCGTCTATTTTCTCAAAGATTGACTTGAGGTCAGGATACCATCAAGTCCGAATCAAGGGTGAAGACATCCATAAAATCACTTTCTGGACACGGTATGGTCACTATGAGTTTGTGGTAGTGCCATTTTGGTTAACCAATGCCCCTGCCACTTTCATGTGCTTAATGAACAATGTACTCAGTAAATTTTTAGATAAATTTTTACTAGTTTTTATTGATGACATATTAATCTACTCTAAGAATAGAGAAGAACATTATGAGCATCTTAGACTTGTGCTGCAAGTGCTAAGAGAACATCAGCTCTATGCTAAATTCAACAAATGTGACTTCTTTCAGAAGAAAATACATTACTTGGGACATGTTCTGTCCAAGGAAGGGGTAGCAGTAGATCCTGACAAGATCAGTTCTATCATGGAATGGCCTACCCCAAAGGATGTCTCAGACATCAGATCCTTTATGGGATTGGTGGGATACTATAGGAGATTTATAAAAGGATTCTCCAAGATTGGTTGTCCAATCACTGCCCTCCAGAAGAAGGGGACACAATTCCTGTGGACACAGCAATGTGAAGAAAGATTTCAAACCTTGAAACATCTGCTAACCCATGCACTCGTGTTGAAAATCGCTGACCCAAAAGTTGACTTCCTTGTGTGCATAGATGCCTGTAAGGAAGGGCTTAGAGGAGTCCTTATGTAGGAAGGAAGTGTGATCTGCTATGAATCCCAAAAGTTGAATGAACATGAGGTCAATTATGTGACTCATGATCTAGAACTAGCTGCCATAGTGCATGCCTTAAAAATGTGGAGGCATTACCTCTTGGGAAGAAAATTTGTACTTATGACAGATCATTGTGGATTGCAATATTTGTTTGACCAACCAAAGCTCAATGCTAGACAAGCTAGATGGATGTCCCTCAACGAATTTGATTTTGAAATCAAACACATCAAAGGGAAGGAAAATAGGGTGGCCAATGCCCTTAGCAGGAGCATGAGAATGATTCACCTGGCAACGGTGAGTACCTGCGAGACATATGTCAAGAACAGAGTCAGAAATGCACAAGAAACAAATCCCTTCATTCAAACTGTCACCTTGTACCTATAGCAAGAACCCCCTGAAGTAAAGTGTGAAGGCTACCAGATGATTGAAGGAGGTCTGCTCACCTACAGAGATAGAATGTACATTCCAAATCCTGACAACTTGAAGAGGTTCATCATGGATGAACTACATAAAAGACCATACACTAGTCACCCAGGATACTAGAAAATGATCACCGCCACCCGGAAACAGTTTTATTGGCCTGGATTGAAGAAATACATAGCCAAATATTTGGCCCGATGCATAGAGTGCCAACAGATTAATGTAGAACATTGACACCTAGCAGGACTATTACACCCTTTACCCATCCTAGAATGGAAATGGGAAACCATCTCCATGCATTTTATCACTGGATTGCCAACTTCAACCAAACAAAATGACACCATTATGGTAGTGGTGGATAAACTGAGAAAGTCTGCTCATTTCATTCCCGTCAAATCAACCTGCAAGGTGATAGATATCGCTCAAATATTCATGAAAGAGATATTCCAACTGCACAGTATGCCGAGAGAGATAATATCTGACAGAGACACAAAATTTACTTCCAATTTTTGGAAATCACTGATGGCTGGATTGGAGACCAAATTGTTGTTCAACACCGCATATCACCCTCAAACCGACGGACAGACAGAAAGAGTGAATCAAGTATTAGAGGATATGTTAAGGATGCATGTAATGCATCAACCCAGGAAATGGGAAGACTACCTGCCATTGGTAGAATTCGCCTACAACAACGGCTACCAATCATCCTTAAAGATGAGTCCCTTCGAGGTCCTCTATGGTAGGTCGTGCAATACTCCAATCAGCTAGAGTAATCCCGTAAATAGGATTTCTTTTGGACCCGACATGATGAAAGAAATGGAACAACAAGTAGCTTAGATAAAACAAAATCTGAAGATCGCCCAGAATCGACAGAAAAGTTATGCTGACCAAAAGAGAACTCCAAGAGAGTTCAAAATGGGAGACCATGTATATCTTAGAATTAATCCCAAAAGGAGTTCCCTGAAAATGGGAGCTTGTGCCAATTTGGCACCCCGGTATTATGGACCCTTTGAGGTTCTAGATAGAGTGGGACCTATAGCCTATCGGCTAACACTTCCTCCCACAGTAAAAGAACATAATGTTTTCCATGTTTCATTATTGAAGAAATATGTACATGATGCTAATCATATAATTGATTGGTCTATGATCCAGGTGGAACTGGAGGGAGAATTTCTACCAGAACCCCAATGCATACTGGATAGAAAGGAAACCCCGCTCCGGAACAAAACCATTGCACAGGTCAAGGTGCAGTGGAAACATTTTGGCCCAGATGAGGCTACATGGGAAATGGAGGATTCCATGAGACAGGCATATCCGAGTTTGTTTACTTCTGTACATGCAATTCATGTTAGTAGATAAGAACATCAAGGACATTGTTCCTTTTAAGGGGGAGGGAATTGTAACACCCTGTTTCCCCCAGTTTGTAAAAATAACAGGACTGTCCAAGAACTATGGCAAAATCATAAATGTAAATATGTGATGTAAATGGACCTTGAGGAAAAGGTCAATGAATGTGAATAACATTATGAATTTTATTGCAGGACTGCTGAGAGGGGATGTGCAGAAAAAGAGACCATGATGGCAGTGGAAGGCACATGGAAAGGTGGTTTTAACTTCCACCGAGAATTAATACCATATTTGGACTCCATTGGCCCGGAGAACCAAAATCGGCTCGTTGGCCACGAATTAAATGTCTCACAGGCTGGTAGGTAGATGTCTTAATGAGGAATGGGGAGGTGAACCACCTATCCGTAGAGCCATCATGACTGACCAGCGCGAGGGTAATCATGCCACACGCAACCTCGCAAGAGGATAAGGCGTAGGGTAGAAGTGATTGGGGGGCAGACGCGAGGGGAGAAATCTAGCATTACACAGAGTGAGTGATAGCATAGAGGAAGGATTGCAACCTTCACTCCTGGTCAATGGAAAATGGGGATGCAGTCTCACAGCATCATGGTCTCATCTCGAGGGTGGCTAGTGGTAAATCCACTGGGAGTCGCTAAGCCTACGGTTGGGTGGAAATGAGCACCCCTCTCAGCAGTTGCTTGACCCCTGGTGTTATTTATGATAAGTGTTTTGCCTCTGGAATCTTGAAATATATATATATATATATATATATATATATATATATATATATATGCTTATTCTGATAATTATGCTCATAAGATGTGAAACTGTGAATGATTTCATTATAAGAATGACTGTATGGTGTTTTGATCAGTTCTTGTAGTGGTATAATTATATGGAAGGACTACGTATGGTTTATGTCCTCATGAACTCATTATTTGTGTGCGTAATGACCTAATTCAGACTTCACGTCTAGTTTTTGGGAGGACGACATCCTTATATACCTCAGGTAGTACCCTGAGTAAATCTCCCCATAGAAATACCTTCCTTGAAAATCCCATTAAGAACCGGGAAGGCGGTTGTGAAGACGTAAGGCCTCAATAACCCTGCATGAGGAGGAACGATCCTCTTGAAGAAACCGAGATGACAACATAAGGATGGAATATCAAATTGATGGATGAGATTCCGTCGGGAGATCCATGGTCACTCACGACCATCAGATTGGAGGAAGAAGATGGAGTGTTAAGTACTTTAACCCTGATAGGTATTAATCAACGGACGAGATTTCGTCAGAGAATCTGCGGTCACCCACGACCGTTAGATTAGTAGGGGAAAGTAGGGCATTAAATGCCTTACCCCTTTGTTTTCCTGTGTCTTCATGGGTACCGAAGAGTTTAGGACTGTAGATCCCCAAGGTTCATGAGAGTATCTGGACCTTGGATCTTTTCCATGTCCAGGGAGTCGTGGAATAATGCATAGGTAGGAACCATTATGAGCCGTCAGATCTCGGCTGAAAAACCCGATAGCCGTTGGATCGGTCAGGAGTACCCGAGGGTTAAGACTCCAGTGTATCGGGGCTTTCCATTGTGTAAATCCTGGGATGGATCTGAACCGTCCTTCTAACGAAGGCCACGTGTCAAGAGATCATCCATTTTAGGAAACCGAGAGTCGGGAAATTGGGAGTCCTGTTGACAAGAGATCGGGGCTTTCCATTGTGGAAATCCCAGGATGGATCTGAACCATTCGTCTAACGAAGGCCACATGTCAAGAGATCACCCATTTTGGGAAACCGAGAGTCAGGAAATTGGGAGTCATGTTGACAAGAGATCGGGGCTTTCCATTGTGGAAATCCTGGGATGGATCTAGACCGTCTGTCTAACGGAGGCCACGTGTCAAGAGATCACCCACTTCAGGAAACTGGGAATCGAGAAATTGGGAGTCCTGTTGATAAGAGATCGGGACTTTCCATTGAGGAAATCCCAGGATGGATCTTGGTCTTTTGATGGAAGAAGGCCACGTGTCGTAAGAGTTCCCATTTTGGGAAATTAGGAATCGCAGAATTGGGATTCCTATTGACAAGAGTTCAGGATTTCTCCATGGTGAAAACCCCAGGATAGATCTGATCTGTCAGATTGATGGAGGCCACATGTCGTGAGATATCCCAATTTCGGGAAATCGGGAATCGCGAGATCAGGAGTCCTGGCGACAAGGGATCGGGGCTTTCCTGGGTGGAAACCCCGGAGTAGTTGTGGACTGTCTGACTTAAGGAGGTGACGTGTTGAGATATTACCCATTTTGGGAAATCAAGGATTGGGATTCGGGAGTTTTTTTGACAAGAACTCCTTCCTTCGCTTTGATAAATCCTGACCCATAATGACAAGACGATAGCAGGTGGATGAGTCCCGAGGAACAAACAAGATCCCTTCGGGAAATCTCAGGGTCTGTAACGACTATCCGATGTAAGGAAGAGATGCTAGTTTTACTCTGGGGTGCGAATGCGCATTAGGGTAAGTAGCTAGCAGATCTGGATGTCCAGTGTCCACCCACCCAGATCTACAGTTGAGGATGCATTCCGGAGCCCCATTGGCCGATCACTAGCCCTGTCGGGGTTCAACGATTGCCAAGTCAAATGACTCGACATCACTATAGCGCCGAGGTGAGAAATATGAAAGAGGTACTGCGATCATTTGAACTGTGATCGTGACCCACGATCACATGGGAATGGAGAGAGAGAGGAAGAGTCAGCTTACGCTGGTCCTCCATGGATATCTAGGGGTCCTGATTTGGCAGAAGACCAGAAAAATCCAATTTAGGTAGTGGGTATCTGATAGGTGATCTGTATGTATGATTGTTTCCTTCCCTAACAAGTAGTTCTTTCATTTCTTTACACTTTGGACTAATGCATACAAATCTTTATCATATGTAGGATAGTTAACAAAATCTTGGTTAAAAGTTTCAGAGTGGTAATAGATAGGATTATGATATTGCATCAATACTACACCCATATCATATCCGGTGGCATCTATTTGAATTTCAAAAGGTTGTTGAAGATTCAACAGTACTGATCTTCTCCTTCAAAGTGTCGAAATCTTTTTTTTTCTTTCCTTCCCACTGAAAAGTGTTCTTCACACTGGTTAAGGAATGCAAAGGAGATGCTATAAAGGAGAAGTTGGAAATGAACCTCCTCCAATACTGGACTGCACCTAAGAAGCTTCGGACTTCAGTTACACTTTTTGGCTCACGCCAATTTACAATTACAATAATTTTGGAAGGATCGATTTTTAATTGTCCTCCTCCTACAATATGACCTAAGTACACAAGTGTAGTCTTTCCAAATTCACATTAAGACAATTTTACATACAAATTTTCCCTTTGCAAAGTATCCAATACTTTCTTTACATGCCTCACATGTTCATCCCAAGTCCCGCTAAAAATAATAATTTCATCTAAATATACAATCACAAAGTCATCTATGAAAGGCTTGAATACATCATTCATCACACACATGAAAGTTGTCAGAGCATTACAAATCCCAAATGGCATAACTAACCACTCAAACAATCCATGTTTGGTTTTAAAGGTAGTTTTCCATGCATCATGTTTTGCGACCCTGATTTGATGATATCCACTACACAAATCCAACTTAGTGAAATAAACAACATTCTTCAACTGATCAAGTAAATCATCTATACGAGAAAGAGGGTATTGATTTTTCACCATGATTTTATTTAAGGCTCGGTAATCAACACACATTCACCATGTTACATCTTTCTTTGGAACCATAATGATCGGAGAACCACAAGGAGATGAACTGGTCCTGATGACCCCTTGATCCAATAAGCCTTGTACCTGCTTCTTGATCGTTGTCATCTCCACAACTGACATCATGTACATGCCCACATTAGGAAGAGGAGAATCCTGCTGAAGATGTATCTCATGTTGGATTTCCCTCTTAGGAGGTAATCCATATGGTTCCTGAAAAATAACATCATACTTAGAAACAATATCAATTAATTCCTTTTTATGAGATGGATCACATCCTTGGAAAGTGTCAGATGTCTCGACATATTTCTCTCTTACGACCATGAGTACATATCTCTTATTAGTCTTTATGAGTCTTTTCATGTGCCTTGCATTAACAAGTATTTTATTTACCCTCATGCCGTGAGATGTAACAATATATTCCAATCCCCTTTTAGTAAGGTGGTATTTGTTCTCATGATGAAAGAAGATTGCTTTTCTATCATAAAGATAAAGACTTCCCAACACTATGCCACATATATCAAGTGGTACAACATCCAAATCCACTTCATCAATCAATTTTGAAGCAATAGCAAATCTGACCCTACATTGTTTGGTGACATTAAGTTTTTCTTTATCACATACCCAACCAAGAGGATAAGGCTTCGGATGTGGTTTCGTTTCAAGAACCATCTTCTTGACAAGTTCTTCAGATATTAAGTTTACTTGGGAACCCAGATCAAATAATGTATCTATCTTAGTGTGTTTAGATACAACTCTTATGTGAAATAATTCATTCCTTTTTTGTTCATCATCATGAGATTCATTATTGGAACTTGAACTAGCAGGAATGTAATATTTACCTTGTACTTCAACCATTGTGATCTTTCCTTCATCTCCTGAATCAGAACCAAGATCATGTTGCACTGTAGCAACAATTTTTGTCTTCCCCTTTCCACTGAACTGTTTCGGTTTATTTTTTGGATGTAGTTTCCAACAATGTTCTTCATCGTGGCCTCTTTTCTTGAAATGAGTGCAAGATGGATTTCCTCCTTCTCTCATCACTGGGGCAGTCTTCTTGTCCTTCCTTTTAAACTTCTTAAATTTTTTATGTGGGAGACTGGAAGTTTTCTTCATGGGATCTTCTTGAACATGCTTCCCCCTGTTCTCAAGGTGAGTGGCTTGCACACAAACTTCGTCAAGACTAGTGGGGTTAAACAAGAGAAAAGTATGATGAATATAACTGTGAAGTGTGCCAATATACTTCATTAAAGTTTCATAAGAATCCAAAGGAATGTTCAATACAAGAGATTTTTTCCTAAATTCTTCTGTGAAACTTTGTATAGTTTGACCTTTACTTCCCCTTAAAGTTTTCCATTCGATCATTGCTTTATGTAAATACCCTAATCAATAAAATTTATTCCTTATTGTTGATTTAAATTACGACCATGAGGAAAAAATATTACCACACTTACTTCTATCCTGAAGCTTTCTCTCCCACCATACGAGAGCGGTGCCTTCCAACCAAAGAGAATCCAGTTTCACTTTAACTTCTTCTTCATCAATATGTTGAACATGAAAACACACTTCAACTTGTCAGATCCAATTATCTAGCTTTTTGGGATTAGCATCTCCATTAAACATAGGTAAAACAAATTTTACATCAAGCTTTAATAACGGTTTCTTAAAAGAGGCTTTATGGCTAGAATGATGAGAATGATGAGAATGCTCGGAGGAAGAAGAACTAGAACTCGAAGGTGAATACAGAGGCTCAGGAGGATCTCCTCCAACCCCTTGGTTTACCGAAGCATCATCATCTGCATGTGATTCCTTTTTCTTCCCTTTATTCTTCATCCTCTTCTCGTAATCTCCATACATTTGTTCGACCATTTCTGACATGCGATTAAAGACTATGTGAAAGTTTTTCTTGTGTTCATCATGCTTGTCTTCTTCTGCCATTTTCTTCCTTCGAATGCATGTCCAAATTTGGGATTGAAAGTCTTAAGAGTTCCTTCACCCTGCTTATGTTTAACCCTAGTAAGCATTCATACTCAATAATTCAAGTCAAGGATGAATTCTCTGATACCAACATGATCTAGGATCTTTTCATTGAGTGACTTATAAATAATTGCATTAAATGAGAATAAATTAAAGTGCATCATTAAAGAAGGAAAATCTCAAAATTGAAGAGACATAAGCTTCAAATATGAACACAAAAAATTGATAACGAAGTTCATCCCTGATGGACTACGTCTTTGGGTCCTGCTCTCAAATGGGTAGGCTCTTTCATTAACTCAGCAAAATAATTTGGTAAAATACATAAGTATACCTCGTTCTAAAATCAAGTTGAAGAAATAATGCTCTGATCAAGAAATAGACAACACCACTGAATTCATGGTTCCGAATTAGACAAAAATGACTATCTCCATGCCTCAATTTGACTCTAGCACTCCTAGGCCCAAGAAGAAATTTGTCTTGGTTTTCGTTCCCTCTCTGCAACCTACATTAATGACTGGAGTGCATAGAATTCCATGCCCAAGCGGTTATACCGTATGCACGCCTCCTCTCTTGGCTGGGAGGATTCAACACTTAAATATTTTTTTGGTGTTGGTTACAATGTAAGGTCATTGGCCTATTGGTTTGGGCAGAATTATTAAGGCACTTATAGGGGAGGAGGTCCTGGGGTCAAACCCGTAGGCCTCTCCCTTTTGGGTTTTATGTTGTTGCAATATATAAATATAACATAAGGTTTGTTTGCTATGTTTACCAATGGATCTAATCCATATCCCAATGGTTTAAATCATGGTCAAGTTTGACGTGGTCCACCAGACTTGGCAGACCTGCCAAACTTAATATTTTTTTTCAAATTTTGCTCACGGACTGTCATTGAGCATTTCCTTCTTGCAACGTGGAAGCCTCTGGTTGGGCCACGTGGCAGCCTCTCACTGAGCCACATTTTCCCCTTCCAAGTCATCATGCCACGTCAACATGCCACGCCAACGTACAAACCATACAGACTGCCATGTGGCATGATCCAATTGGTCCATAGATCAACTCGAAAATGCCAAAATTGGGTGACACATGGCAGATTTTGGTGCTGCCACATCATCATGATGATGCCAGCATGACACATGTCACTTTCCTGCTCCTTCCACATGTACTATATAGATTTTGATGTCATCTGTATGGATGTTGACGTCAGCAGTACGGATGCTGACTCATCCCATGTTGACTAGGCTAGGTTGACCAAAATTTGACCATGAATATATTTCAATCCGTAACTCCGTTTGACGATTCATTTGCACCGTTAGAAATCTTGCGATGAGCTCTTCGTGATAATATCATTTTCACCGAGTTTTGGGAACTTTTAATTTTTTCCCTTTCTCTATATGCTAAAGCCATTCTGAGCATCATGAGTTGCCTCTATGAGTTATGAGTTTTTCTTAGCCTTCTATGGATCCTTTTTGGATCATTCATAGGGTTAACCCTATGTGATATGGGTAATTAACCCTATCACTTATTTTTATCTACAATCGACCATGTTTTCAAGTTAGTTATCCACACACCAACCCTCACTTGTGTATTTGAGTCGAGTACTCACATACCCACTCTCTTTTTTCTAAAAATGGTGTTATCACCCTAATTTCACTCATTTATGACATTCAAGTAAGCATAATCAGAAACAACACAAGTCAACAATAACTCATACAAACACAATCAATTACATTTTGTTAAATAAACTGTTGTCATTGATGTCAAAGGTAAGTATTCAAAAATAAATATTCAAATGAAAAGTGACTTTAAGAAATACAAAGTGGAAGTGGATTATAATCAAAGTTATGTGAAAGTGGATTAAATATGAAGTTACGTGAAAGTGGATTAAACATGAAGTTATGTGAAACTGGATTAAAAAATAAAAGTGGATTAAACATGAAGTTATGTGAAAGTGAATTAAAAAGTAAAAGTGAATTAAAAAGTGAAAGTGGAGTAAAAGTGCACATGGTATTTTCCCATAGTTTTAAAACCCATGATGGTATTTTTTTCATGGTATATTGAAAAGTAAATAATAATAAAAAGGGAAATTAATCATTTGTTTAATGAAAGTCATGTCTTTTCAAATGTACATGACTTTTCATGTAGAGTTAATGATATAGTATAAAAGGAGAATAGGATTGTGAGTGAAGTGTGTGGGGGTGAAGAGTGGAAATGTAATATTTACATATGAGAATATAATATGAAAAGTATTGAATATTATTTAAAAGGGAGAGAGTGATGAAGTATATGACGATCTAACCAATAGATCTTGAAAAAGAAGAAGGAGCGAGTGTCGGGCATATCTGATGAAAGAAAAAGAAGTGAGTGTTGAGCTGATATGGAGAAACCAAACATTAGAGGAAATTTTGGGCTAAAATGAGCCTTTTTAAGAAAAAATATGGTTGATGAGTTGGAAATTCAATAACCAATAAAATTTAAAAATTTTGAGTCAACCATAATGGTTGAATTGGACATCTAAAAGTCAAAGAAGTTTATTTGTCACATTTTCATTTGACAATAGTTAACCACATATAAACCACACCTTGAAGAAGATCTTGGTGAGATCATCCTTGATATGATAAATATTCTTGAGACACTAAATATTTTATATTTTAAAATATCACTACTTCTAGATGTTAAAAAAAAATTATTTTCCCCTTTGATATCAGAAATATTCATGACACTAAATATTTAAAATTTTAAATTACCACTACCTCTGAGTATAAAAAAAATCTATAATAAATACTTCATAGTGGGTCATTTTGGAATATGAAAATTATTTTATATTATTAATCTATTTAAGAGAAGAAATAATATTTTGATTTAAGAAAAAAAACACATATATTTTAAAACAATGAGAGTTGGAATACTATAAATTTAAAATATAATTAAAATTATTTTTTAATTAGAATGAGTTAATAAGTGGACAAAATCAACTTTTTGTCTAATATTTTTCAATCATAGTCATCTTAAAATGTGTCAAAATCATCGGGGGAAAAGTACTATGACTTCTGACAAAACTTCTTGTCCACTCATTAACTTTGTCCTTTAATTACTAGCTAAGACCTAAAAACAATATAATATTAAAAAATTATAGAAAAAAATACAAAAGAAAATTTATTTTTTTATCTCATTATTAAAATATAACAAAAGGAAGATCAAATAAGATTGCAGTAAGTATATTATAATTAGAATTTAATAAATTACAATAAGTATATTATCACTATAATTTGATAAAAATGGAAAACATGCATTAGAGATTGAATTTTAATAAAACATAAATAAACAAAAAAATCAAAGATTAAATTAAATTCTAGTAAAGATTAAATTGTATTATTAATACTTAATTTAATTTAAATAAACATATGAAAAATAATAATTTCTGTAATTTTTTATACAAAAATGATAAACCCATTCAAATTAAATATAATAATAAAGAAGAGTGGTCAAAATAAGTTAAGTTGGCTAGGTTTATATGGTAATTACAAACAAATTCAAAAAATTAAAATAAATTTAGTTATTGTGAACTATTGAATAGCTAAAATTTGGTTATAATTAAAAAATATTTTAATAAGACACGTTTTTATTATGATTATAAAAAAATGTTTCATTATAATAATATGTTTATATAGTGAGATATTATATGTGTGGTGATTTTTTAATAATAATAATAAAGAAATATTATTTTATTTACATCATTATTTAAATTAGATTTTTTTAATTATCATAGACTAATTTTTTATATATTATTTAAATTAAAATGTATTATTATATATTAAAAAATACTTGTGGATAAAATATAACTTACATACAATAAACATAGTATTTTTCTTTTTGAAATTTATATCATCTTAACGATAATTGGTAGTGGATAAAATATAACTTACATACAATAAACATAGTATTTTTCTTTTTGAAATTTATATCATCTTAAATTTATTATCATGCATAATACATGATAATTATCATTTATTGTATGTGCATGAGAATTTAAAAATCTCATTATTATTTTTAACTCTCACCTCTTTACTCTATATTAACCCAACTTACATGGAAAACATCACTAATGGAGAAAAATAGATAAACTTTCACTAGATACAACTCTAACTTACTGTGATGTGGCATACGGTTTTGTTATTTTTTATTTTCCTTACAAGGCTCATTTTAGGCCAAAATTTCTTCTAATGAGGAGTGAGCACCGAGCAGATTTGGTGAAAGAAGAAGTAGCAAGAACGAAGCTAATTTGGTGAAAGCAGAAGTAACGAGCATAGAGAAGATTTGGTGAAGACAGAAGCAACAAGCAAACCAATGAAGGAAATACATATGAAGAACTTGTAAAATTGTGAGTAGGTTGGTGCCTACAAAACAAACAGTTGTGGGGATTGGTGTCTCCAATAGGTTGGGGCCTACAAATAGCAGTGGGGCTTAGTGTATCCAGTAGGTCGGTGCCTACAAACAATAGTGGGGATTGGTGTCTCCAGTAGGGGTGCCTACAAACATTTATAATAGTAGGTTGGAGCCTACAAAATTATAAAAAGAATTTTCTATGGTTTTCTCCCGAAAGGGTTTCCACGTAAAATATTGTGTCTTCTAGTTGTTAAATTTATGTTGTTTCTTCATTATGGTTTATGAGTGTTAAAAAGGAAAAAGTAGACTTATATTGATTCCCCCACCCTTCCCCCCCCTCTTAGTATAATTGTGTGTTAAACTCATTCTCCATAATTCATTTATGGGATATCGAGAAATGTCCACTCATCACAGGACCCCTCCTATGAGTCACATGGAAACATCCCTATGATGCTCACATGACTCAAATAGAATAATTTCCCTAAATTCATGTGATTGCATATAAATAAATAAGGTGGTTATAATGGCACATAAATGCACAAGGAAAAATCCAAATGGTAGGGTGGTGGCATTTCAACTTTGCAGAACCACCCATCATTGCATGTCCACCTCAATTGATCACCTTTCCATTGCAGAGAACTCCATTCAACATTCAATTTCCAGTTATGGTGGATTGGAATAAAAATTAGTTCTCAGAAGATATAAATATCGGGGCTCGACAATGCAATTACAGGTAGAAAAAACTTCAATTGTGTAGAATTATATTGTTTGGATTCAACTACATAGTAATCAAGAGTCTTTATTCATTTCTTCCTATATCCCAATAGTTTATTTTCTAATTATTGAATGTCTTCCCTCTATAGTGGCCATCCATAGAGGAGGTTTGCATACCTATAACATTTCAAAGAGAAAATAAGCAATCAAGGAGGCCAAAGGCCCCTCCCTTAAATACATTTTGAGCACATGTTGCAAATTTATCTTCCTAGGTGACTTGTCAAGTTTAATGGCCCATCCATTAGTCTATTATTTAATATATTGTCATTTCTCCTAATTTAGTTTGTCAAATGGTTAATTTTACATTCAATTTCATGTTCAACTTTCTAAATTGATGCTTGTTGGGTTAAATTAATAGTTTTGTTTTTCTCCCCCTAACATTTTATTTGGTATTATCTTACACAATCGACTATTAAGGTTTTATGGTACTCTTGTAACTAAAAATGCTAGCTTTGGATTGAAAACTCCACTAGGTACTTTCATCCAAATTCTCACTCCTAGTTGGTTTTCTATATTTTGTTGCTTTTGGTTACTTATAGGCTTAGTGTAGCTCTTGTTTGGTACCTTTTAATATGTTGGAAGGTGCTCATTTTTTTTAGATTTCACTTTTTGAGATCCCTACGTTTTGTGAACCTATTTGCCTCTTATTACTAGTTAAACTAGCATCTAAGTGGAAAATCCAAATCTACGAATGCCACCTTGGTGTAATGGATGGGAGTTGTATCATTGTCACCCCAATACAACTTCCCCTTCAATTTTGGCCAATTATCAAGAGACCAAGGGAGGTGTCCCTTTGATATATGATTGATTACAAGGAGAGCCTAAGTAAATCTAAATTATGATCAAGCTTAAGAGGTGTAAATATTTACTTTAACAATGAACAAATGAATCTCATAAAAGATATTGTTGGATTACTGAGAGGGGGGGTGAATCAGTCACACACATACACAGTGCACCAGTGTTTTACGTGGAAACCCAAATCGAGAGAAAACCATGGAATGTTTTTTCTTATATGTCTTGAAGAATTACATTCATTGGAAGCACCAACTTCCTTTGTTTTCCAGCTACAACCGGAAGGAGGCTCCAACCCCCTAGTTTCTCAGGCTACAACCTGAGGGAAGCTCCAAATCCCCAATTCTCTGGATAAAACCAGAAGGAGTCTACAACCCCCTATGTTCTTCAACTACAACCGAAAGGTGGCTACAACCACCTGTCCTTGCCTCATCCTACCACCCCGAAGTAGAAGTAGAATTATGGAACCACTATCACACTATCACTATGAGATATACCACTGTAAACCTGTACCAATAAATATGAACCATGCATCAACCTGTACCTCAACCTGTAATCAACCTGTACCATAAAAAAGTGCATCAACCATGCACCAACCTGTAAAAAAAAACTGTAATCAACCTGTACCATAAACAAGTGCATACAACCATGTACCAAATATGTACCAATCATGTGTCAACTACTCATGAACTATGACTCATCAATATGTACCAACATCATCAACTATACACCTCATGTATGTGTCAACTCATAAACTACTTGTCTCAACCATGTACTCAACATGTACCTCAACCAAAATCCCTCATCAATTTCATCATCCAAATTGGATTTGTAGCTCTGTAATAGATCTGGTGTATATGATCACATTCCTTAGAAAGAACCATCAAAATAATTTATCCTTCCTTGCATTTCGGCCTTCTTTTCTTCACCTTCCCTTGAAAATTCAGCTTAGATATTCTTGGTTACCTCAGACACCTATAGATGTTCAATATTCTCAAGTGTGATTAAAATGAGAGAGCCTTGCCTCTTATTTATACTCTCCAAATAGCTTCTTTAAAAACATCTTCTAGGTCACTTGGCCCACTTTCCTTATTTTAAGGTTAACCCACTTCTAATTTCTCCATTAAATTTATTATTGAAATAATTTATTTTGTATTCACTTTGAATTATAATACACTCATCACTTCACTTTATTATTTACCTTTTAAAATCTCTTAAACCACTTTGACTACTTCGACCTTTTGGGGCTTCTAGATGACATATGAGGGTCCTCCAACTTTTTAAGGCCATAACTCTCAAACTGTGAGGAGTTATGTGACATTCCACATACCACCAGAAATGGAATGTCATGTAATATCCATCTAGAATAGTATTACCTTCAAATATAGAAAAAATCATACCATTATCCATCAAACAAACTTGGTTCCATTACCCAAACCTAGGTTCTCCAACTTCACATGGTCATAACTCTCTAACCGTGAGGAGTTATGTGATGTTCTACATACCACCGGAAATGGCATGACAAGAAATATCCATCTAGGATATTTTCCCTGGAAAATTCATTGTACTTCATCTCATTATTCCACAATTAAGCATGGGTTCTCTTGCTCCGCAAAGCGTCTTCCCATGAGGTCTTTCACCATAAGGGGACCACTTTGGAGTTCATTCATATTTACTTCTTATCAACCATGAAAAAATAATAATGAGTCATATTTACATCAAAAAATATTGGGTCCGTTACCCAAACCTTTGTGCTACAGGGATTTCTTCAAAGGTTGACATCAATGACAACCAACCTTAATCAACAATCTCCCCCTTTTGAATTGATGGAAAAAATCTGATGCAATACTGAAATCATATCACTCATGCTCCCCCTGGAACCATGCCTCTGTCCTCTATATCTGATAAATCTCTCCCCCTTTGTCATCAATGGCAAAGGTATCTTTCCATCCGGGGCTGCTCCCCCTGACTGAACTATCCTCTTATGGCGATTCCTCGTGTACATCTAATACATATAAGATAAGCATTCAAAAAGCATTCATTTTGGAGTAGAAATAACTCCAAGTCTTTGGCAAATATATTCAAAGGCTTCCCATGGAAGTGGTTTTGTAAAAATGTCTTCCAGTTGTTCTTTTGTGCCCACATACTCAACTCTGATGTTGTTTTCTGCAACCTATTCTCGTAGAAAGTGATACTTGATTGGAATGTGCTTTGTCTTGGAGTGCATCACTAGGTTTTTTGAGATACTGCTGGCACTTGTATTATCACAATATATTGGAATGGGCTCATCATATTCAACCTATATATATTTCAAAGTTTGTTTCATCCAAAGAACCTATGTACAACATGTTGCTACTACAATATACTCTGCCTTAGCTATAGATAGAGATATTGATGATTGTTTCTTACTTATCCATGATATCAAACACTCGCCTAAGTAGAACGCTTCTCCACTGGTGCTTCATCGGTCATTAATACAACCTACCCAATCTGCATCTGTGTAGGCAATAAATGATATATGTTTTCCTTTTGGATACCATAATCCAAACTCTTATGTTCCTTTGAGATATCTGAAGATCCTCTTTAGTGCTAATAAATGTGATTCCTTTGGTGCTGCTTGAAATCGTGCTACCTATCCAACTACCTGCATTACATCAAGTCTGGATGTTGTCACATATAGTAGGCTG
>ML797037.1:226797-237684 GCA_009831015.1 Picea engelmannii
GACATTTCAAATTCATTCTGCATGTCTTTTGCAAATTTCTGGCTTAACATGTCATCATCACTACCAAAAATAATATCATCAACATAAACTTCAATTAATAAAATATTACCTTGACTTACCTTGATGTAGAGGTTGTTGTCTGCCCATCATTTTCCTGACCCCTGCCTTCTACAGATACTTATCCAGTCTGGAGTACCATGCTCTATGATCTTGTTTTCTACCATACAAGGCATTCTTTAATTTACACTCATAGTTTGTGTTCTTTGACAACTGAAATCCTTCTGGTTGTTCAATGTAGACTTCTTCTTCAAGTTCCCCATTCAGAAAAGTGGATTTTACGTCCATCTAATATACTTTAACATTTTTTGAGCATGCATAAGATAAAAGAAAACATATTTCTTCCATTTTGGCAACTGGGGAAAATGTCTCTTCAAAGTCGATTCCTTCAATCTATGCATATCCTTTACATACCAATCTAGCTTTGTTCCTTGTAACATTTTCATATTCATTCAATTTATTTCTGAAAACCCATTTTGTGCAGATCACATTCTTATTCTTTGGTCTTGGAACCAATTCCCAAGTGTCATTTTTATCTATTTGATCCAATTCTTCATCCATGGCCTTATTCCAAAATTCATCCTTGTTGGCTTCTTTAAAACAGTTTGGTTCAATTGTAGATAAGAGTGCTAGGTGTGTTTGTTCTGGTGATTGGATTTTTCTTCTAGTCTAAACTCCTATATCTTTATTTCCAATAATTTGATCTGAAGGATGATTCTTTTGTACTCGTTTGCTAGGTGTATTTGAAGATACTTGCTCTTCTGCTTCTGTCAGATTCTCTTCATCTTCATCTTCCTCTTCTACTTCTTTTTTATCTTCTTCTTCGAAAAGTTGTTCCATTGATTTGTTTTCTTCTTCCTTTGATTCTAGTCTGCCTGTTTCATCAATTGTTACATTGATGCTTTCCACAACTTTGTTTAATCTTATATTGTAACACTTGTATGCTTTCCTTGTACTTGAGTAACCAACAAGAATTCATTTGTCCACATGAGAGTCAAACTTTCTCATTCTTCCATCTTCTCTTTTGATGTAGCATTTGCTTCCAAAAACTCTGAAGTGCTTCACATTTGCTGGTCTTCCTTTCCATAGCTCGTAGGGAGTTTTATCAGTGTTGTTTCTGACTATTAATTTGTTTTGAATGTGAACTGTTGTATGCACTGCCTGTGTCCAAAAAATATCTGTCAACTTTGAATCCATTATCATTGTTCGAGCCATTTCTTGTACTGTCATGTTCTTTCTTTCAACAACTCCATTTTGTTGAGGTGTCCTAGCGACAGAGAATTGCCTTTTTATTCCATGATTGTTACAGTAGTCCATAAATTCCTTTGAGGTGAATTCTCCTCCATTATCCGATCTTAAGTATTTGATTCTTGAATCCATCTCATTTTCAACCATTTCCTTATAGATGTTGAAGTTTTCAAAAGCTTATGACTTGTTCTTGAGAAAGAAAACAGCAGTCGTTCTTGTATAATCATCAACTAATAACATAAAGTAACTCTCACCTTTTAAGAATTTTGTTGTAGTTGGTCCAACTAGATCAACATACACAATTTCCAGTGGTTTTGTTGTTGAATATTCCTTTGATTTGAACATGGTCTTTGTTTTCTTTCCTTGTCGGAAATGCTTGCATAAAGTGTTGGTTGGTTTCGTGATCTGGGGCATTTATCTGACTACTTCTATTTTGTTGACTTTGACAAGGTTATGAAAATGCATGTGACCCATTCTTTTGTGCCATAGCCAACTTTCATCTTCCTTTCCTAGACAACACTTTTCATTTCCAATTTCTCTTAACACATATATGTTGCTTGAAGTTCTTGCAGTTATAGTGACCAATTTCCTTGAACCTTATTTTCTTATCTCACACTTTTGTGAATAGAAAGTAACTTTATGACCTTGGTAACACATTTGACTCACACTTAAAATATTATGTTTCATATCTTCTACTAGCAGAACATTTTCTGCCTTTTCATTCTTGTTCCCAATTCAGACTGTGTCTTTTCCAATGATTTTGGTTGAATCATCATTTCCGAAGGAGATTGATCCATATCTTTCCTTTTGTAATGTAAGAAACTTGTCTTTATCACCTGTCATGTGTTTTGAACATCCACTGTCAACATACCAACCATGTTTCTTATGTTTAGCTTGTAGAGAGACTATGCATTCTACATTGCTATACTGATCTTGCTTTCTTATCCATGTCGTTTTCTGAGGTTCTTGTTTATGACTCTGTTGAGGTTCTTTAGGAGGGACTGCCATTTTGAAAATTCGTCCATGTGTCCAAAATTGTTACATTTGTAACATTCCACTTCAGTGCTCAAATATTCAAACCTRTTGTAACTTCTTCTCTGTGTTTCACTAGGTCTTCTTGAATAACCCCTTTGTGTATGGCTCTCAAAGTAGTTATTGTTCCTGTTGTTAGCTATGCAATTTACAGCTTTATGTCCAAAATTATTACATGCATAACATAAAACAAAAATTATAGTTTGATACCTGGTAGTTGAAGATCTTTTGAAAGGAGGTGCTCTTATGAATCCTTCTTCTTCTTGAGGCCTGTCTATCTGTTGTTGATTTTGAAATCTGAATCTTCTCGGTGGAGGAGTGTCCCTGTAATATTCCTTGTATATATTTTTATCCCCTTTGATTGTTTCTGCATAGGTTTTTGGATTTGTTTCTTGCTCTGTTTTTTTGGAGCTTGATCCATTTTCTGTCTGATTGTATCCAAGTCCGGACTTGTCAAGATGAGATTTTTAACTGCTAATAATGTCATCCAAAACCTTTTAGCTATTCTGCATATTTTTATTTTGAATATCATTTCTTAGTGTGACAATATCTGCTTCCAGGTTTCCAATGATCATGTCCTTTCCTTATATCTATTCTTTGAGTGCTTCTTCAATTCTTTTATCTTCTTCTATTTGAACCTTCAATTTTGTGATCATTTGTTCTAGTTATTGAGTGTATTTTTTCTTATTTAGTTATGCTTGTAGTTTCTTGTTTTTCTTATTTTCTCTTCTGATAAATTCTATGGCACTCATTAATTCTTCTCAGAAGTCAACTTCTACCTCTTCAATTTCTTCTTCATATTCTTCTTCGGAGTCTTCTTTATCAGAGTCTTCTACTACCATGAATAGAACTCTCCCTGTTTCACTGTCACTGAATTCATCTTCATCTGATGATGAGATGTCTTCTTTGGTGCAAAAGCATTTCTTGAAAACTTTCTTTGTAGTTCTTTTACCTTTATATGCTTGTCTTCCTTTTGAGTAACCTTCATCATTTCTCTTTTTCTTATGAAGAAATTTGTTAGAAAAATGACCAATACCATCACAATTAAAAAAAATTAAAGGAAGCTTACCTCTATACCTACCGTTGGTTCCCTTGTTTAGTATTTTGAGGAAGTTGGCCATTTATTCATCATCTTCCAAGACATCGTTGTTGTTTCTATATTATTCTTGTTCCTTTTTATTTTTCTTTGATCTTTTGGATGCTTTGAAGGCTTCTTCTTTTACATCTGGATTTTCCTATTCAGTTCTCATCTCATATGTTGTGAAGATTCCATGCAGTTCGTCCATTCTTATTGAGTTTAGATCCGATATTTCTTCTAGTGCTGATATCTTAGGGTTGAATCTCATAGGAAGAGATCTTAGTACCTTTTGAAAAATTACAGATTCTTCGATTTCTTCTCCCAATCCTATGTTTCCATTCACTATTTCATCGACTCGTAAGAAGTAGGCTGCGATATCTTCATCTTCCTTCATTTTTAGTTGTTCGATCTGACCTTTGTAAGTTTGAAGCTTTGGTGTTTTGACTTTTGAATATCCTTCATAAATATTTCAAAGCTTGTCCCAAATCTCTTTAGAAAATTTACAATGTGCAACTTTGGTGAATACCGTATCATTGAGACCATTCAAAAGTGCATTTTTGGCTTTGGAATTATTCTCACCGAGTTTCACTGCTTTGTCATTTGTTGGTGGAACTTCTGGTGTTGTGTATCTATAATGTCCCCCACCTCTTAGAGAGGTGATGAGGAGACTCAGTGGCCTGGGCACGCCCACTAGGTCATAGTCTCACACTGAAGGGGGGAAAGTCAAGAAGTTAAAAGTTATATTTTTAAGTAAACTTAAGAAAGGAAAAGGATAAAGGAGTAAAAGATAACTCAGCAGAAGAATATAAGATTAACCTTGGGAGTTAACCTAACTCAATAGAGAATTAGAAGGAAAATTATAAGTAAGAGGCTAGGGTGCACCTATTACTCATTCTATTTTTGGATTAGCATTTGCAATTGCTCTTGAGAATTCAGTTTGGGGGTTTTGCTATACAAACCCTTGTGAGCAACTCAGTGGTGAAATATCCACTCACCTTGCTCCGCAACTTGGTCTCGGGGATGAAAGACTCCTCCACACCATTCTAGTCTCATCCCATCTCCATCTAGTGCTTTAGAAGGTATCAAGTCGTACTATTCTTGTGTTTCCAGCAAGGGCACACCATCATCTGGAGGGAGGTTCGATCCAGCTTATCCTGAGGGCCTGGGGCCATTCCGACAGTTGGGTTTTGTTTGCAGGGGTAGGACCATCAGTTTGAGGGATTTTCTGGAGGGTTATCATCATTCTTCATTTGTCTACAGATTGGGATGTCTTGGAGCCATAGGGGACGTCCTGTAATTCAGTAAAACTCATATCTAGGGAGATCTTCTTGAGATCTGAGCCTGAAACTTCTCCCACGGGATTCTCATAGCCCAATCTATATTCTTGGAGAGTTTCATAGCATTTGGAGGCCTCCTTCATCAGGGATGAACCAGCTAGCATTTCAGTCATCTAGTGGGGCACCCCATTCAGTGGGAAATTCAGATCTACGGGGTTTGAGAGTGGATTTGGGAATTTGGACATCTGGGTTGTCCTTACAGTTTCCTGATCTATCATTTGGCATATTTCTCGGGATGATTGGACACTTTTGGTAGCAAGGAAGAATTATTGAGGACTTCAACATTCTAGCAGGACGTGGAACTTTCCAGCTTGGAGGTTGAGCATTAGTATGGCTCAGATCTACTTGATTCAGTCTTCATTGTATATCCAGCCTTTGGAGGCTTATTTTGTATTGTCGGGAGCATTTTGTAGCAGCTCATATCTATTGCTTGTACGACCATCTGAGGTTTATGCCAAATCGGCCTTCTATTGTATTGATCTTAAATTACTCATAATACAAAGGTCAGATATTTGCTTTTGCTTCTACATATTGAATATATTGTGATCTCCATGTGTTGATGAATCTTGTATGCGCTTAATAACTCAATAAATTAGTAGTAGTTAGTGATTCCAAGAAAGAATTTGGCTTGGGATCATTACAGTATCCATCTACAATTGATTGCCAAACTTGAAATCCCTGTGCCTGTATATATGTCTTCATCCTTATGCTCCAAAAAGCATACTTTTGTCCATCAAACTGTGGCATTCCATTTTTATACGAGTTGGTACTCTCCATGATCTACCTTTCAGTGGTTAAATTGTTTTTTGAAGGAACCTGCTCTAATACCAATTGTTGGATTACTAAGAGGGAGGGTGAATCAGTAATAATGTAATTATAATCCTTTTTCTTCAAATGTTATATCAGTGTAGAATTATTATCCAATAATGAGTAGTAAGAAATAAACAATCACACACATACACAGTACACTAGTGTTTTACGTGGAAACCCAAATCGGGAGAAAACCACGGATTTTTTTTTCTTATATGTCTTGAAGAATTACATTCATTGGAAGCACCAGCTTCCTTTGTTTTCTAGCTGCAACTGGAAGGAGGCTCCAACCCCCTAGTTTCTCAGGCTACAACCTGAGGGAAGCTCCAACTCCCCAATTCTCTAGCTACAACTAGAAGGAGGATATAACCCCATATGTTCTCTGGATACAACCATAAGGTGGATACAAAAACTTTTCCTTTCCCCATACTGCCACCCTAAAGTAGAAATAGAATGCTGGAACCACTGTCACACTATCACTGTGAGATATACTGTTGTAAATGTGTACCAATAAATCTAAACCATGCATCAACCTATACCTCAACCTGTAATCAACCTGTACCATAAAAACGTGCATCAACCATGCACCAACCTATACCAAACAACCTGTAATCAACCTGTACCATAAACAAGTGCATCCAACCATGTACCAAGTATGTACCAATCATGTGTCAACTACTCATCAACTATAACTCATCAATATGTACCAACATCATCAACTATACACCTCATGTATGTGCCAACTCATCAACTACTTGTCTCAACCATGTACTCAACATGTACCTCAACCAAAATACCTCATCAATTTCATTATCCAAATAGAATTTGTAGCTCTATAATAGACCTGGTGTATATGATCACATTCCTTAGAAAGCACCATCAAAAGAATTTATCCTTCCTTGCATTTTGGCCTTCTTTTCTTCACCTTCCCTCAGAAATTTAGCTTAGATATCCTTGGTTGCCTCAAACACCTATAGATGTTCAATATGCTCAAGTGTGATTAAAATGAGAGAGCATTGCCTCTTATTTATACTCTCGAAGTAGCTTCCTTAAAAACATCTTCTAGGTCACTTGGCCCACTTTCCTTATTTTAGGGTTAACCCACTTCTAATTTCTCCATTAAATTTATTATTGAAATAATTTATTTTGTATTCACTTTGAATTATAATACATTCATCACTTCACTTTATTATTTACCTTTTAAAATATCTTAAACCACTTTGACTACTTCGACCTTTTGGGGCTTCTAGATGACATATGAGGGTCCTCCAACTTCATAAGGCCATAACTCTCAAACCGTGAGGAGTTATGTGACATTCCACATACCACTAAAAATGGAATGACATGTACTATCCATATAGAATAGTATAACCTTAAAATATAGAAAAAATCATACCATTATCCATAAAAAAAACTTGGGTCCATTACCCATGTTAGAATATAGAATATTGTGCTCATTTTACCATTGACGATACCCTCGTCACCCAACCACTGGCCGAAGCCACCCTCCGAGAACCTTGACCTTGACTGAGAAGAGAATCCTGGTAGCATTCAATAGCCAAGAGAGGCTAATGCAACAAGCAAGAAAATAGAAACTAAGTTGAACAGATGATCCCACCCAGAAGCTAGCGCACCACTTTCCCTAGAGACCTGCGCACAAAAATACCAACTGCAGTGCGCACAACTGGCTTTGCAATTCTGAGAGTGTGTAATAATGAAATTGGCACCCTATATTTATAGTGGACTAGCTAGGTTAACTGGGGCTGACTTCTCCTTCTAGGCATCAATAAATTCAATTTAAATGTATTTGTTCAGCCGACAACTTGTCTAGGGTTTCCTTCAATTATTTACTTCCTTCCGGAGGATTCTAGTCTTGTCATAGGTCACAATAGAGGTTTATACCTCCCAAATCTACCATAATATTAACACTCCCTCCTAGCTAGGAAGGTATGTTCTTGAGCACAACAAACCATTCAACTGGTAGCACTACGAGCACCTGTCATTATTATCTGACTAGATAATCTCCTATGAAAATTGGTACAATATCAATTAATAGAACACACCTGTGTCTATTCCGGTAGTACACAAATACTCAGACTTGTGAAACAAAATCACAAACAGTAGCATATCTACTGTCATTCATTCTTCATAAAAAATATCTGATAGCAACCTCCATGGAAACAATGTTATGACAAAAACCAAATCATTTGGGCCAATCTTTCACTCACGTCTGTGAGATCTGAAGAGTGTCTGCCCTCAGTATAGAATATCAACAATAATCATCTGGGCCAATATTTCACTCACGTCTGTGAGATCTGAAAGAATGTCTGCCCTCAATATAGAATATCAACAATGGGCTATTTGGCCCATTCTTCTCAATCAAGGAAGAAGGATTATTTCTGATTTCTGAGCCTGGACCATTTCTCACCCTGGGCCATTCCTCCGACACTAAAAAAAGTGTAACCTGGAGAGAATGAGTCTACCCTCAAGAAATGTTTGGACCATTCCTTACCCTGGTCCATTCCTCTGACACTAAACAAAGTGTAACTTGGAGGGAATGAGTCTGCCCTAAGGAATGATTGTCCCTGATTGTTGAGCCTGGACTATTCCCCACCCTGGGCCATTCCTCCGACACTAAACAAAGTGTAACCTGGAGAGAATAAGTCTGCCCTTGAGGAATAACTTTTCGTACCATTCCCCACCCTGGGCCATTCCTCCGACACTAAACAAAGTGTAACATGGAGAGAATGAGTCTACCCTTGAGGAATGTATGTCCTGCATCAACCTCCAAAACGGACGATTCTTCGAAATTGCTCACAATTGTGAACTTCAAAAGAATGATTGCCCGATGAGGTGGACCATTCTACTTGACCACTACTTAGAGTGACTTCCAAGAAGAATGACTGTCCTAGACCACTCCCCATAATTGGAAGTCATTGTCTATGATACATCAACAATCAGTCTGCCTCCCATGTTAATTGATGATGATGATGATGATGATTAATGTCCACTAAGACCTAATTGGTCTATTGGACCTTAAGAGGGTAAGTGATTACTTGTGATTCTTTAGAAAAATTTTTCTGTGCTCAAAAAGCATTATGAGAATCTTTCCAAGATCACCATACTTTTGTTGAGTTAAGAGGTTAGGAAAGTTGGTACTGTGATCAATATTTTGAAAATGAGATCTAATATGGGTATAGGCTGGACAATCTAAGAGAAAGTGATTTTCATCTTCAACCTTCTTAGTGTCACAAAGGTGACACACTCTTTCATCCCATGGCATTTTAGGAATTGACCAACACCTAGTTTCACTATGGAGCTCGTGAGAATTTGTTCTTATCTTAGCAATGCTTATTTTTTTCTTTACACTTGGCAAAACAGATAGATAATTTTGATCTTCTAGATTAGGGTTGATTACATCTTTATAATACTTTAATTTTCTTTTTTCCTCTAACTCTTTATCACACCACAATGGGAAGTCACTGTCCGTCAGAAATCTCAATCCACTTTCTGAATAGGAAAGCATCTGTCCAATCTGGAATATTTTTCAATTACAAAGATAAATAATATTTTCAATGCTCCCTCCTAACTGGAGATTTATTTCAATAAAAAAATAAACGTTTTCCAAGAATATTTTTCCATACCTTCTCTATCCTGGAGAATCTTCCCTTTTAGCTAAGGGATTTATTTCCATGATCCCCATCTTCTCTCGAAAATATGCAAACTTGATTCTGGAAAGAGTTTTTGTTAGGATATTTGTTGTCTGCTCATCAATGGGGATATACTCGAGCTTTACCTCTCCTTCCTAGAATTTATCTCGGATAAAGTAGTATTTGATCTCAATGTGCTTCGACCTTTCATGAAACATTGGATGCTCGGATAATCTTATACAACTTTGATTATCACAATATATTATGGTCGATTCTGGAGTCTGATCAAATAAATTTGATATTAACTTCCTTAACCATACTGCTTCTATGCATGCTTCACAAGCTGCCATATACTCTACTTCTACTGTACTGAGTGCGACAGACTTCTGCTTTATGCTGCCCCAAGATATCATAGCGGAGCCCAAGCTAAAACACATACCTGAAGTACTCTTTCTATCTTCTGCACTTCCTGCCCAATCAGAGTCTGTGAATCCATGAAGTTGGATATCACTGGATGCGGTGTATCTCAACCCATAGTTTATTGTCCCACGAATATATCTTAGGACATGATTTGCAGCTATCCAATGTTCTTGTCTAGGTTCCACCTGGAACTGACTTAATGTATTTACATCAAAGCAAATATCTGGTCGAGTATTTACCAAATACATCAATGATACAATTAGCTGTCGATATAGAGATGGATCTTTTGGATCTGAATATGAAACTTTCACTTTTCTTATATCTGCATTCATAGGAGTGTCCATGGATTTACAGTCCATCATTCCAAATTTTTGAAGGATCTTTATTGCGTACTTTCCTTGTCCAAGGAATACTTCACCACGCTTTTGCCACACTTCTAGTCCCAAGTAATAGTGCATGAGACCTAGATCTTTCATATCAAATTCAGAGGCTAAATCCTCATTGCATTGGATGATTAGAGATTCTTCACCTGTTATGAATAGATCATCAACATATAATAGTATAATTATAGGTGTGTTGTTCACGACTTTGTAATAAAGGTTTGGATCTTCATGACTCTTGGAGAAACCAATTCTAGTCAGATAGTTGTCCATTCTGGCGTACCAAGCCCTTGGAGCTTGATTGAGTCCATATAGAGCCTTCTTCAATCTGCAAATATGAGTGTCTCTGGAATGTACCTCGAATCCTTGAGGTTGTTCAATATATACTTCTTCTTCAATAGCTTCATTGAGAAAGGTTGTCTTTACATCCATCTAGTGTAGATTCCATCCCATGGAAGCAACAAGAGATATGATAGCTCTGATGGAGGTATACCTTTCCACCGAAGCAAAAGTTTCATCATAGTCTTCTCCCTCCTTTTGGGAGAATCCTCTAGCCATGAATCTTGCCTTATATTTTGTTACAGGTATGAAATAACTGAGAGGGGGGGGGTGAATCAGTTATTGTAAATTATTAACCATTTCTCTCATTTTTAACTTCGAATCATTAATCTTAGTGGAAGTAAGTCTTTACTGTGAAAACCAGTGTTATAAACATAAAGCATATATCATAAGGAACAACAATCACACACACAACATTCATTCACAAGTATGAGACACAGATTTTTCAAGAGGAAACCCAACCCGGGAAAAAACCTCGTCTTCTTAAGATGTTCAACAAGCACCAACTTCGTTACAACTCATCTTTTATGAGCACC
>ML797037.1:238664-248953 GCA_009831015.1 Picea engelmannii
CGTTTGTGTTTCAGCATCTATGTTTCAACATCTGTGATTCAGCACTTGTGTTTCAGCATCTACGTTTCAACATCTGTGATTCAGCACTTGTGTTTCAGCAGTTCGCATTTGTGTTGCAGTGTCTATGTTTCAGCTTCTATGTTCCTGCCTCTGTTCTCCATAAACAATCGATTTCCATCAATGACAACCTTGATCATCTGCATCATCTCTGTTGTAGCCATATTTCCAACATATTTATCCACGCTTCCGTCTGCTGCATTTTTGATCTTGTATACCCATTTTGAGGTTACCACTGATTTCTCTTTAGGTCTGGGTACAATTTTCCATACTTCATTTTTCATAATGGAATGATGTTCTTCTACCATAGCTTCTTTCCATTGTCCCTTTTTAACTGCTTCTTTGAATGTAGTAGGTTCTTCATCTAGAAGTTTTGTCATGTATGTTGCATAACTTGAGAATCTTTTTGGTCTTTTTCTCTTCCTAGATGTTCCTTCTGAAACCTTGATTCTTTCTGCGTCCTGTAATGTGGCTTCAAGACAAGTTGGTCATTTCTTGTTCTTTGGTATATTATCTGGATCAATTTTCTCACATGGCTCCATAGGATGATCAAGTTGATCCTTTTCGTTAATTTTGATTTCTATGTTTTCTTCATTTAGTTCTTCAATCTCTTCTTCTTCTATAGTTTCTTCAATAGATTTTCTGATGGGCATCCTTTCATTGAATGTTACGTCTATGCTTACTTCTATCTTGTGTTGTTCTAGAATATATATTTTGTAGGCTTTGGATGAATCACTATATCCCACGAATATCCCCTTCTTTCCTGAGGGTTCTAGTTTATTTCTTTTATCTTTGGGAATATGAGAATAAACTTGACATCCAAATATTCTTAAGTTTTCTACGTTAGGTTTCTTACCTGAGAATTCTTCTTCTGGTGTCATGTACTTCAATATGTGATGAGGGATTTTGTTCTATACGTATATTGTCGTCATTGCTGCTTCTCCCCATAGAAACATGGATAGATCTTGATCGTTCAATAGGGATTTTACTGTTTCTTCGATAGATCTATTCTTTCTTTTTGCTACACCATTTTTTGAGGATTATGAGGAATAGTCAGCTCCCTCCTAATCCCTGCTAATTTGCAGAATGCAACGAACTCCTTCGAGGTGTATTCTCCTCCATTATCTGTTCTTAATATCTTGATCTTCTTGTTCGTAAGGTTTTCTATTTCTGCCTTAAATTCTTGGAACTTGTTGAATACTTTATCTTTTAACTTCAGTAGGTACAGCCACGTCTTCCTTGAATAGTTATCTATGAATGTTACGTAGTAGAGAGATCCTCCTAAAGATATGAATGGAATTGGACCACAAACGTTTGAGTGTATTAGATCTAGGGTTTCCTTAGATCTGTTGTTGCTTCTTGGGAATGGTTTCTTGATATTCTTCCCAAGGGCACATCCCTTGCAAATTCCTTCGTGTGTAGACTTCAATTCTGGTATCCCTTCAACCATCTTCCTCAGGAAAGGTAATTCTTGATAATTGATATGAGCGTACCTTCTATGCCAAAGCTCATTAGGGTTGACTTCATCATGTACTAGGGATTCTTCATTTCATTCTAGTAGTCTATACAGATTCCCTTCACGTCTTCCAATAACCCTAACATCTTCTATGCTGGAATATTTATGCCATGATAACACCTTTTCATCTATGAAGGCTACTCTGTTTCCTTTGTCTTCTAAACATGATATTGATACTAGATTCTTTTCTAAACCAGGTACATATAAAACATTGCTTAAGTGAACATGATTACCTGATTCCAATTTGACGGAGGCTTGTCCAAATTCTTCGATGGGGTAGGTGCTTTTGTCTCCAAGATCCACTTTGTACGATGTCTTTCTCTCATTTAGATTTGAGAGTCTAGCTTGATCTCCCATCATGTGCCTGGAAGCTCCACTGTCGATTATCCACATATCGTCTTCAATTGTCTCAGTAAGTGCCGAGTAGTGTAAGAGACTTATTGTTTCACACATGTCTTTGGTTGACTAGTAACTGGTCATGCCTTGATCCAAAACTTCAACTTCGTCATTTATTTCTTCTGAGAAATTCAATAGGTGCGTTGAGTTAGGGTGCATCTGAATATCTTCTCCTTGATCAAGATGCTCCATCACAAGGTGCCATATCTGAGAATTAGGGTTTTTGCAACTGCAACTGCTAGTAACCCTAGTTGTAGTGCTTTGGAAGCTACTCCTACTAGTAACCCTAGCAACAGTTCCTCCATGAGCTCAATATCTAGAGCTATGTTTCCTTCCAGTGTTTTAGGCTGACTGAAGGGGTGTGGGCCCATAACCTGTTAGAATATAGAAGATTGTGCTCGTTTTACCATTGATGATACCCTCGTCACCCAACCACTGGCCGAAGCCACCCTCCAAGCACCTTGACCTTGAATGAGAAGAGAATCCTGGTAGCAATCAATAGCCAAGAGAGGCTAATGCACCAAGCAAGAAAATAGAAACTAAGTTGAACAGATGATCCCACCCAGAAGCTAGTGCACCACTTTCCCCAGAGACCTGCGCACAAAACTTCCAACTACAGTGTGCAAAACTAGCTCTACAATTCTGAGAGTGTGTAATAATGAAACTGGCGCCCTGTATTTATAGTGGACTGGCCAGGTTAAGTGGGACTGACTTCTCCTTCTGGGCATCAATAAATTCAATTTAAATGTATTTGTTTAGTCGACAACTTGTCTAGGGTTTCCTTCAATTCTTTGCTTCCTTCCGGAGGATTCTAGTCTCGTCATAGGTCACAATAGAGGTTTATACCTCCTGAAGCTACCATAATATTAACAACCCAAACCTGGGTTCTCCAACTTCACATGGTCATAACTCTCTAACCATGAGGAGTTATGTGGCATTTTACATACCACCGGAAATGGCATGACAATCACTATCCATATAGGATATTTTCCCTGACAAATTCACTATCCTTCATCTCATTATTCCATAATTAAGCATGGGTTCTCTTACCCCGAAAAGCATCTTCCCATGAGGGCTTTCACCATAAGGGGACCACTTTGGAGTTCATCCATATTTACTTCTTATCAACCATGATAAAACAATAATGAGTCATATTTACATCAAACAATCTTGGGTCCATTACCTAAACCTTTGTGCTATGGGGCTTTCTTCAAGGGTTGACATCAATGACAACCAACCTTAATCAACATATATAAAACATTAAATATAAGGATCCAATGATATGATGTTGTAAAATGACAAATATTTATTTAAGTGAGCATATATCGTATCAATCCACTTAGATGCATGAGACAATGAAGCAATATGTGAGTTAAACTCAACTATGGTCTATTATATGTGTTAAAGGTAAATTTCCAAATTTTGAGCCCTAGTGGTAAAAACTGCTTGCTCAATCTCTTGAATAATGTGATATTAAGCTCAGAGAGATAAGTTTTAAATCCAAATTTAATGATGGAAGAGTAAATACCATATTTGCATGATGTTAATTATCAACCCAAGTAAATGATAAAACCTTAAAAAATGAACTTAGGTTTAAGAAATAATTTGGTAAAAGAAATATATAACTTGAAATAATTCCAAATTTTTCTTTAAAGACAACGTCAAGTTAAAGACAAGATACAAAAGATTGAAACTTGAAATTAAAACATAAGTTGATGCAAATATGTGAATACTTAAGAAAAATTCCAAGTGTGTGTTCAAATGAAGACAAGTCCAAGGTATGACTTGGCTTATCCAATTACTAAATCTGATTTATGGAATTAAGATGTAACTTTCATATCAATAATTAACATGGAATCAACCCAGAGATGAGAAAAATACTTTAAATAAACACTTGAGGTTAGATTACTTATTAGGAAATGAAATATCCTCAATAAAAGAAACTTTCTAACATACTTCAAATAAGTTTACTATGAAATATTGTCAATGTGATAAAAAAATAGATTTAAATCAAAGGTAAATCCAACTTATGCCCCTTGAAATATTATTTTGGATTTACTTGAATTAATCAATGATTTCCTTAATGGAAAGAAAGGTAAATTGCAATAATAAATCGAGGTAAATTCACAATTAGAAATTGAAATAAAACTTGAAAAATATTACTTCTAACTAGTGAACATTTGTCAAGTCTATGTTAAGATCTTATATGAATGAGTAGAACAAGACTTGAAACTAATGTAAATTTGTTTTTTTTTATGTAATCTAAGACAATTTTCAAACTTACATAAATTAATTAAATAACCCAAAGGTCAAAGATAAAACTTGAAATTAATAGATCTAGGGCTATATTGCAATTAGGTTTTTGAGATAAGAAATTTAAAATCAAAACCCTAATTTGAATAAGTATAGGTGATTAATATGCTTTGAAATTAAACAACTATATCTAAAATGAAATTTAAACTAATTTTTTTCAATGGATTTTCCTTATATTTCAAATAAACATTTGTAAAAGAAAAGGTTTTGGTTTTTTTTATATTTTGGTGGTTGATGGGAGAATATACAAGTGCCTAATCTTAGGGATACTAGGGTCAAAAAGAAAAACTTCTTTTAATTGTCATATTTTATTAATGGATTAGAAAGGAGGCTATGGCTATGAAAAATCAATAGCCTCCTCTCTAATATATATGAAAATATAGACCAAGACCCTACAAAGAAGGGGTCCTAGGATGATCACCTTCAACTAAAAAAGCCAACTTTAATCCAATAAATGAAATTAATTACCATGCTAGAGTTCCTAGATGATACATAAAGCAAAGAGTCAAGGAACAACCACTAAACTAAAAAAAGAAAAAAAAATAGGAGTTACCTCACATGCAATGTTCCTTCCAAGTGGTAGAGTTTACCCTTCATATCAATTGATTTGCTAGATTATGTTGAAGACTTGACATCCACATCCAATATTGAAGCATGAAAATAAGAGCCAAGGGACAAGAACTTGAACCAACACCAAATTTCCTCAATAAAAGGTATTCAACAAATTGTATTCTCAAATTCCAATCAACAACCCATAAATGGTGTGAGGGGGATCCTCTTATATACAGAGGAGGCTCAAAAACACTCTTATTACAATAATAATTTTCTCCTTAGATCTATCCTAGGAGATCATAAAAAATATTTATCCTTCAACTAATTATAAGGACAAGGTTAAAAATACATAAACTAGCCAAGTACTTGTGCCACATGTACAAGATTCTCCCAAGAGAGAGAGGACATCCAACCAAAAAAATAGGAATAATAGAGTCAAAGTGGGCCAACGTTCCTTCATAATGCATGGTAACCACCTCAACAACACCATCAAGGCTAGATCGATCCATGAAATGAGAGAGAGAGAGAGAGAGAGAGAGAGAGAGAGAGAGAGAGAGGCCACACATGTGGCACGTGGGGGCTCCAAGAGGAGTGAACTCCTCCAAAATAGGACAAATCAAGTCACACATGCCAAGTATATGCTCCAATGGTCCAACGATGCAATCTCCAAGGTGGTTGGTTCCTCTATGTTGTAACTAAATATGGTTGATAGAAAAATTTCTTAATAATAATAAAAATTATGTGTTTTCAAATCGTAGTAGCTTATTTATATTTTGTTTTTTAAATTTTACTTTTATATAATCTTAGAATTATAACCTTAAGATTTGTTTTATTATAAATATAATAATGTTTAGCTATATAATTGATCTGAAAATGTGACTTATTTGCAAGTTATAAAAGTGAATAATATTTTACTCAATACTCAATTAGCACTTAATGAACAATTAAGAATTGTGAAATTGAAGAGAAGAATAACATAAATAATAAAGAAGAGACAAAGACGAGGTTGATAATGGATTTTAGCCCTCCTGGGCTACGTGTTTGGGTTCGCTTCCAATGAGTGATTTCTTTATTAATGTGTTGATCAGTATTTTTGGTCAGTTTAGTGTTTTTCATTTTAGTTACTCTTAGGATTTTTCTTACACTTATTCTTGCTTATTTCCTTTACTTACTATTTTCCCATACAATAAATTCCAAGAACTTAGTCATTTTTTTTAATAATGTGGAGTGGGCCAACACGAATCTAAAATACATATGTATGTAATCCTTTAGCATCGTGATTTCACATTTGTGTTATTGACTTTTTCTCATCTTTAACCTCTGACTACCTTTTGTTTCACTTCCATATTTTGTACTTAGTCACTTTTTGAAAATGTGGATGCAGATCTGCATAACAACTATCAAATATTTTTTTAATCACCCAGGTTCGCATTCCCTCACTTACCAAAACACTTTACTTTGTTTCCTTTTTCACTTTCTTTTGGTACGTAGTCAAATTCAAGAAATGTGTACGTAGAGATACATACCATCCCTCAATTCTTTCCTAAGTTTCCACCTCCACAAGTCTGCAAATCTGCATTCACTTTCCACTTTTCACTTTCATTGGTGGAAATAAACACATCAGAAGTCCTGGAATTCCTCGTGCAATGGACGTGGATGAGCTCATTGAATAACATGCATGGTTTGCACAAAGGTTGTTAGCGAAAAGATAAATCCTTGATGCTATGATGACCGAGGATCCTGAAATATTTGAAGAGGAATTTTTCACTCTGCACCATGCAGCATACAATCGTGAAACCAAAAAACCACTGTTAGAAAAATTTAATACCAAGAATAAGAAATCATCAGAACGATGGAAATATTAGATTGACTTGGATGGAGTAGCACCATCTAAAATTTCATACTTTAATTGAGCTACTAGAGATGCATTAAGACAATCAATTGACAAAATGGAAAGAAAGAATTATGAATTAAAGAAAAGGGTAAAATAATTAGAAGTTGCGTTGGTACCAGGACCATTGTTTCTAGTGTTGGACAATTGAGAGGGGGGGTGAATCAGTTGTCACCGTGCTTAAACAATTATGCTTCTTTTAAAATATTTACAAGGCACTCAATGATGATCACAATAATGCAGGGAAATGAACAATGGCACATTCAGCATTAGTCACATATATGAGAGACACAGAGACATAGATTTCCCAAGGAAACCCATACAGGGTAAAAACCTCTTCTTCTTTATATGATAAGTAATATTTACATTCTTTACATTATCATACATTTGAGAACCAACTCATAGTGAGGCTACAACCTCTGTTTTGCAAGCCGTGACTTGCTGAGAGCACCAACTCTCTATTTTTCTCTAGCACCCACTAGAAGGAAGCACCAAATCCCTAGTTTCTCTAGCTCCAACTAGAAGGAAGCACCAACTACCTAGTTTCTCTAGCTCCAACTAGAAGGAAGCACAAACTCCCTATGTTCAAGCCCCCACTTGAACCTCTGAGGACACCAATCCTCCCTATCACCTCCCAACCACCTTGGATTATGAATATGAAATACTGAAACCTATTACAGTGATATAGTGTTCAATAACAACTTACCAGTCTCATCACTATTCTGCAATATTTTTCTACTCGGACTTTCTCGCTGTCTTCTAGCATGAGTCCACTGCCTATTCTATTCTTTTGCTTTTATGCTCTGTGCGCCATGTCCATTCACTGCACAATTCTTCTTCTGTTCTTTTCAGCTGCTGCACTATGATCCTTCTTCATGCATGAATCAACTTCAACAACATCCATCGCAATCCCAACAACAACAACAACCTCATCTCATCTCTGTACAGTGTATTTATAGCTTTTGTTCACCTTGTGCATGCAATGCACGCAATGCCTCTGCATACTCACACCGTGTTGATATCCTCCACAACTCGAGTGCTCTGTCTGATCATCATCGGGACTCTTCAGTTTCTCTGGTCGTTTTATCCACTTGTTCAGCATCACTGTATGTTATGCTGAGATTCCTCAGCCTCTCTAGCAGTTGAGACTCTTCGTCTTCTCTGTGACAGTCGAGCTAACCTTCTTTGTTCTAGTTACAAGTTGCAATGCTCATCCAGCTGTCAATATCCTCCACGAGCATCTTCATCCCTCTTGAATATTCCTAGTGACTCTTCATCTCCTCTATCAATCACCCCGAAGTGTCTTCAAGTCCTCTGACAGACACCATCAGTGGTTCTGGCAGTTACACTATGACATGCAATAGTAGCCCTCCGATCTCCTTCAATTTCATCTGCACCATTGGATTAGCTGTGATTGAAGCGTTTTGCACTTTCGCAATTCGGAGATTCTGCGATGAGGCATCTTGAATCTTCATGTTGCAAGCTCCGAAAAGGAGCTTGGGTGCTCTAGCTCCCTCCTCTACGTGACCATAGGTGGTGACCACCGGTTATAGCGATATTTAACCTTTTCAGTATTTTGGCATTCGTATGAACCCGTGTTTTGACACTCCCAGACATGATCCCCAAAATTCCAAGGTGGATCTTATCTGCACTAGGTCCTTCCTCCACATTACCACATGCGGTGACCACAGACTGCGCTATAAGGCATTGCGAACTTATGGTCTTCATTGACCCTAATCGACGGTCCAAAATCTCGATGAATCAACGGTCCAGATATTTTCGCGATCTCGCATCTCGCTATTCCTTAGATGGAGGCTCTCGTTACTCCAAGTCATGATACGTGAAGCTCCGAGATGGAGCTTAGATCAACGGTCCAGAACTCTTGGTAATTTGATGGTCTAGATCTTATCGTGAATTCACTTCTCACGATTCCTGTGATGGAGGTTCTCGTCACTCCAAGTCGTGATACGCGAAGCTTCGAGATGGAGCTTAAATCAACGGTCCACAATTTCAATGAATCTACGGTTGCGATTAAATCACAATTTCACATATCATGATTTCAATGGTCATATTTCTTGCCTCTCCAAGTCACGAGTCGTGAAACTCTGAAATGGAGTCGGGAATTATAAAATGGGATCCAATGATCATAAATGTTGCTTCTCCTCCCGAGCAGTCCTGATCAACAGTTGATCTGACAGTCATCGGGAATTGTAAATGGGATCTAATGATAAAAAATTCTACTTCTCCTCCTGAGCTTACTTTGTTCCACTTAATCTGATCTTTCCATCGATGATCTGCCAACAATCCTTTGCACTATCTCTTCTGAGTTTATTCGAATCTTCTCTGCAACATCTTCTCATAATGCCCATCTATTACATACTTTCTATACTCATGCCATCTTCATTTTTGTACTTTCCATCAATGACAAGCATTCATTATCTATTCGCTATCTGTTAAATATTTGCCAACAATCTCCCCCTTTGGCATTGATGGAAACACAAGCACCCACATGCATTCCGACTCTCTTCCCGAACTCTTTTCTCCCCCTTTGACATCAATGTTAAAGAAGAAACATGCTCCCCCTGAGCTGTTGCAGTACATACTTCCCCTCAACTATGAGCATCTTGGAAATACACCAGATATTCAATAAGTACTCCCCCTGACCAAGTGACAGATTAGACACAAGAAATTATAACCCCCAACTTTTGACGAAGATATCCAAAAGGGGTTGCTGCTAATGGTTTTGTAAATATATCTGCAATTTGTTCTGTAGAAGGTATATAATTCAGTTGAACAATTCTGTTTGTAACTTGTTCTCTGAGAAAATGGTACTTTATTGGAATATGCTTAGTCTTGGAATAAAGAACAGGATTCTTGGAGACACTAATGGCACTGGTGTTATCACAGTGAATTGGAATGGGATCAGTGTAAGTTACCTTAAGATCTGCAAGAGTTTGTATCATCCATAAAATTTGTGTGCAGCAAGTAGAAGTAGAAATGTATTCTGCCTCTGTAGTAGATAATGAAATGGATCCTTTCTTTTTACTAAGCCATGCAACTAATGAGTCACCCGGAAAGAATTCTCCTCCACTGGTGCTTTTTCTCTCATCAACAGAGTTTGCCCAATTTGCATCTGAATAAGAAGTTAACTGGAAATTCTGATTTCTGGGATACCACAGACCATAAGTCATTGTTCCCTTCAAGTATTTAAATATCCTTTTGACAGCTACCAAATGACTTTTTTTGGGAGTAGATTGATAACGACCTACCATTCCAACAACTTGCATTATATCATGACGGGATGTTGTGATGTACAGAAGACTGCCTATCATAGAGCGATATGTCCTTTGATCAACATCAGGTGAGATATCATCTTTACTTAGCTTGCAACCAACCACCATAGGTGTGCTAACTAGATAATAATCTTCCATCTGAAATTTCTTCAACATCTCTTTCAAATATTTTTCTTGAGAAATAAATATTCCTGCAGAACTTTGTTTTACTTGTAAGCCAAGAAAATATGACAGTTCTCCTATCATGGACATTTCAAATTCTGTTTTCATA
>ML797037.1:269669-280663 GCA_009831015.1 Picea engelmannii
TTGGTTTCCTTACGAGACCTCAGAGCGGCCAACGGAGCCGTTAAACTCGTCAGGGTGGTCCATACCAAACGACTTGGGTTATTTAGACAACCCCGGACCGGTTCCACTCTCCCAGTTGACGGACGGTCAGTTTCGCCCGTCAATAGTTACCCAATGTTTAATCTATCATAATATTTTTGGTACTTTATGGAATGATAATTTTAAGCTCTCTTTTATTTGAGGTCCAATTTCTATTATATTTATTTGTCGTATTATTAAATGCTCTTGTGAATGTTGTGATGGATATATCAGTTCTATATATTATGTATGCATCTTAATCTATTCACGTTGTAAATATTATACATATGAGTTTATTTTAAAACACCTGGTCCCAAATCTCAGTTGTTGTTTTCCTTGAATGTGAATGTAAATACAAATTTTTCTCCTTCTCATATTCTATTTTGTTTCATTTTATTTTCTTGGAATCATAAGAACAAGAGGAGTAACACCACTCTAGAAATGCATGGGGATTCATATCCTTGTGAGGTTGACCTTAAGACCATAAAATAGTCTTTTAGATCAACATTTTGGTGACCATACTGGGGTCCAAAGTAAAAGGTTGGTTTCACAGACCAAAATTTATGACTCAACCCAACTTGAATCAACCAAATTTTCAATTTGGTCTTGGAAATCAATAGAGCATATTGCACCAATTGTATACTCTAGAAATAACAACAACCAGGACTAGAGAAAATTAGAAAATTCTTGGGAAACCCTTGCTCGTGAAGAAGAAAGAGAGATCTCAAGAAGACGAAGACAAAGGGTTAGGAACTGAGAAAAAGATTGGAAATGTATAAAGGACCAATAACAAGAAGTAGAAGAAAACAACTTCAAAATCTTGAAGTTGGATAAGATTCTGATATCGAGGTAATAGAAATTCAAGAGTGTCGAGTGAAATATATGTTATCTATTTTGACATTAAATTTTCAACCCGAGGCTCATAAGCTTCAAGGTGATAGCATTTTATGTGTAGGGCTAGAGCTCTAATCTAGCAGTCTAATCTAATGTCGATGACACACTCAAATAATAAAGAGATTAAACAAACTAGAACAATTTGTTACCTAGGGAAGAAACCCATGGCAGGAGGACGATAATGGGTAAGAAACCCATGTTCTTTTTTTTCTCGAAAACGCCCACAGGTATGCTAATGACCAAATATGTTGTGCTCGGAGTTCCGTAATAAGGGTCGGATGTAAGTTTAGATGAAGGTCTAGATGGAGGTATGGATCTGTCTTATATGTAGTTTCGAGCTGGCTCTCAATCCATGTATAATTTTAGGAAACAACATGTGTGGGACCTAATTAGGCATATTTTGCACAAAACCCATTTGCTGGATTTTTCTAATTCAGCGTAATTTTCCCAAAAATTGAGCTCAAAGTTCATTGTCTGGAAAATGAACAATCTCCCTTCATTTTTGTTTCTGGTTAGCAATAACTTGCTACTTCATTATTTCTACTTGACCTGACTTAGTATTCTCTTTTTTCTGAAACTTCTTTCACTTTGAATTTTTTTATTTGTTCCCTTGTTTGGACAACATTTTCTTGCAAAATGGTTCCATTTCATCAGTCTGTATTAATTCTAGACCATCTTTTTTCATATTGATTTACTCCAGGTCAAGGTATTAAAAATTTTCTTCAATAACAATTTCATATAACTCAAGAACATTTGGGTTTGGATCTCGAGGTGCTCTTGGTATCTATTCTTCATTCATCCTTTCATTTCTTTCTCTTTTCTCCTGAGTAGGAATCCTTCTCTGTTCCTGTGCAGGAACTCCAACATCTTGTTATTTTGGAGGAAAAAAGTTTCCATCTCTTCTTAACCTTGTCAATTCATTTTGCATTTACCGAATTGTCCTATTCATACGATCTATCTAAATTATTTTCTTGGTTTCTTGAGCTATGTTTCGATCATTTCTTACATTTTGGATAACACCTTGAAACATTCCACCAATTGCTCGTTTTTCAACATTATTTGAGCTTGAAGCTCCTTGATTTGTTATGGTAAGATTAGTCATTTCTCTTTCGAATTTTCCAAGGATAATATCAGGATTGACATTTGTTTCTATCATAATTTCTTACATGTCAATTACCCTGCTCATAACCCCATCTAAATTGTTTATTTGATCATCCCTAATAACATATTTTACATTAGATAGCATAGAATTATTATAACACCCATGTATAAATGGATCATTTGGTATTTGATCTTCAAATATTTGATTTAGCACCTTGTAAAATCGCAAATTGAAATATCTTATCCTTTCACATTTCTTCAAGTGGATTTGAGTGAATTGAGTTAATAACGAATGGTACAAGATTGGAGGTGCGTACATGGTCGTAAACATAGTTTCTATATCATCGAAAGACGTAATTTAATGGGTTGGAAGAGACATATACCATTCATGAGCTGGGCCTATCAATGTTTGCGAGAACAATATCACCATTACATCCTCGTATTCTATTATATGCAATTCACACAGATAAAAAATGATCCATGTGTCTGTTTGGGTCCATTATTTCGTCTCCTGAAAACACTAGTAAGGATCCTTGTGGAAGAGTGGGTAACTGGTGTTGTTCCCAAAAAATGTAAAGGGGGATATTCCTTATCCTTCTTCATGGGATTCTTTGTCTTTCTCGATGTTCAAGAATTTAATTTATTATTTATTCTCGATTTTTAGGAATTTCATTCCTTCTTTTTTCTCTGTCTCCCATCTCTTTGATGGGATCTTAAAATACCTCCTTTATTTCACTTAATTTCACTATTTTATCATCACATTTGACCATAATCCATTCCCTTCACCCTTTAAAGTATACCATTTATTTAAAATATAGTGATTAGAAGCATTAAAAATAAATGATGTGAGTTTATACTTTTTAATATATTTTACATGGTTTTAACTAATTTGTAGATGATAAACTTAGTGTTATGAACTTCTTTTTTTATATAGCTATACAATCCATCGAACATATAAACGATGGATATCATGGGGGATGCATTCACTATATACATTATTAAAATGTTTGCATCATTGAAATATCAGTTTAATAAATTTTGTTCTTTTTAATAGGTGGATGATTGTACAAAGAATCCACAACAAATGACATATAATATAATGGATGATATTTCAAAACTCGGAATTAATTTTCCCTTTATCGAAGTTGTCAAAATTCCACAACAAAGGGAAAAATTGTTGAAAATACTAGATGATGCAGATACAAGAATGGAGGTTGCAATTATAAACTCAAAACAAAAACAAAGTTATTCTTCAGCTAAACTCAAAGAAAAGGTTCCACCATTTTACATCACCATTGAGAATCATGAAGTTCTATTGCATAATTGTTTGATTGATAATGGAGCTACCAACAAAATTATTACTTTATCAATGATGCAAGCACTCGAGATGGAATGTACTATACATTATGAGACTAGTGAGAGCATTTATGCTATTGACTTAAGAAAATTCCCAGCTTACAGATAAATTAAATACATGTGTGCCTGGATAAGTAGGATTCCTCACATCACTACTATCTTCACTATTGTAGTAGTAGACTTGCCTCCATAATATGGAGTTGTCCTAGGTAGGGATTGTTCCTCGATGATTCAAGATTACATCATGAATGACAAAAGTTGTATGATGCTTCCAAATAAATATGGAACAATGCTAAGGGTCCCTACAGAAATAAGAAAACATTTTTCCTTAAGAAGAAAGGAAAATGAACTAATGAGGAATTATCTTAATGTTGGAATGGGAAATTATGATATCTTTGATTCAAGACAGATTGGAATTCAAGATCAAACAAAAGAAAAAAACCATTTTCAAGGATATTGGAAAATGTCTTTTGATGGTGTATGTTCTAAGTCAGGAAACAGAACTGGAATTATTTTCAAAATACCTGAAGCTATTGTATATCCTCATGCCATAAGACTTGAATTTCCATGCACTAATAATGAAGTTGAATATGAAGCATTAATTCAAGGGATGATTATTGTCATTCAAATGAAGGTTGAACACTTAGTAGGCACTGATGATTCTGAATTGATTGTAAATCACGTCAAGAGAAAATATAAATTCAAAAGGGAGAAATTTAAATGTTATGCCAAAAGAGTGACATAAATCATGGACTCTTTCAAATATTTCAACATATCATTTATCCCTGGGGAGGATAATAAAAAATTTGATGCATTATCAGTTATTGCATATTTGTTTAAAATTGAAGGTTTTCAAGAAGAAGGCACTTATCATGTCAAGACTATTTTTCAACCATCAGTCCTAGATAATCAAGAACACTTACAAGTTTTTGATAATGATGAACATGTGGTAAATTATTTCATATATGATGACACTATTATTGAATAAGATACATAATAAAGTTAGAATTTGCAAGAAAAAATTCAAGAGAAAAGCAGAAAACCTTCTCCGAAGAATTATGTCCATTTCAAATTCCTCTTTACAAGAGATGATCAAACAAAAATTTCAAAACCACTTGAAGAACATTTTGTTATAAAATTTAAAGAAACATATAAGATAAACATTGGTGCTCCTGAATCACCAAAGTATATAAACTTGGGTACCAGTTGTACTAAAGAAGAAAGGGACAAGTACACTCAACTTTTCAAATAATTTCAAGATGTGTTTGCATCAAGTTATGATGACTTAAAGGAATATGATAAATCAATATTCCAACATATCATACCTATGAAAGAGGGGCCAAATCCTTTCAAACAAAATTTGAGAATAATAAACCCCTAAATAAAGCCTTAAGTAAAAATAGAAATTGAAAAATTAGAAAAGGTAGGAATAATTTCTCCCATCAGACATTCAAATTGGATTTCTAATCTAATAGTGGTTAGGAAGAAAACTAGTGAGATCTGCTTATTTGTTGATTTTAGGGATCTTAAAAAAGTTAGTATAAAGGATAGTTACCCACTACCAAGTATAGAAATGCTTCTTAAACAAGTAACAGGGTATGCACTAATGCTAATGTTAGATGGGTTTTCAGGATACAACCAGGTTATTTTAGTAGAGGATAGTCCAAAAACAAAATTTTTAACACCTTGGGGAACATACACCTATATCAGAATGTCATTCAGATTAAAAAATGAAGGTGTCGGCTTCCAAAGGGCCATGGATCACACTTTTAAATATTTCATAGGAAAATTCATCGTTAATTATCAAGATGACTTAACTGTCTACTCAAAATCAAGGGAGATATACACATCATACAACTTAGACACATATTCGAGAAGTGTATAATATATGCAATATCATTGAATCCACATAAATGTTTATTTGTTGTAATAGAAGGGAGGTTGTTAGGCCATGTTGTATGCAAGTAAGGGGTATACATCAATCCTAAAAGAATCAAAGCAATAAATGATCTCAAGCCCCTGACCTCAAAAAAAGGAATGCAATCCTTCCTTGGAAAGATCAGTTTTGTAAGAAGATGTGTTATTGACTGTGATTTCATTGTTAAACCCATAAAAAAACTACTAAAGAAAGATCAATAAATTGAGTGGACACCAAAAATTCAAAGAGAATTCATAAAAATCAAACTCGCCATTACTATCACCCCGGTCCTTGTAAGTCCTGATTTTGGAAAAGAATTCATACTATATTCATTTGCCTTAGATGAAACCATTGCTAGGATTCTTACTCAGAAAAAATAGAAGCAAGAAGAGTTACTGATTTCTTTTATGAGTAAAACATTACATGATTATGAATTGAATCATTCACCTATTGAAAAACAAGCCCTTTCACTTGTGAAAGAAATTTCCCATTTCGTAACATACATTCTTTCAAATCATGTTATTGCTTATGTTTTGCATTCTCTAGTTAATATGTTTTTGAGCAAACAACTCAAAGAAGGAATGGTATAATTAGTTGGCCAAGATTCAAGAATATGGCATAGATATTAAACCATTAAAGGTTGTCAGAGGACAAGTTTTATGTAAATTCATGACGGAAATTGAAGTTGTAAATACTTCGTCTAATGATGAATTTAATATTGTAATTAAAGAAACAAGTTTGGAGAACTCTGAATGGTATAAACATATTATATTTTATTTAAAATCGGGTCAATTTCCTCCAGAAATGTCTTCGAAGGAAAGAAAAACATTGAAAATGAAAACAAACAATTATGTTCTAGTGTTTGGAGTATTGTTCAAGCAAAATTTTGATGGTATACTATTAATATGTTTGGATCACATCAGAGCCATGAAAGTAATACAAGAGTCCCATAAGGGAATATGTGGGGGAAAGTTTTCACCAGTGGTAAAAAATCATAAGATCATCCAAGCTATTTTTTATTGGCCAACCATATTTAAAGACTCATATGAATTCATTCAAAAATGCATTCCATGTCAAAAAAAATCAGGAAAAATGAAGAGGGTTTTTATGCCCTTACAAAAATATATGGTAGAGAAACCATTTATTCAATGGGGTCTATATGTAGTTGATCCAATCAATCCCAAATATAGAAAAGGACACTCATATATTGTTACAACAACTGATTATTTTACAAAATGGCAAGAAGAAGTAGCCTTAAGAAGTGCAGATTCTAACCACTTGATCCACTTTTTTAAAGAAAACATAGTATCCATATTTGGCGTGCCAGAAAAATTCATAACTGACAATGGTTCAATATTTATTGTATCTAAATTCAAAATTTTTTGTGGTGAATATGGAATAATCATGGGTCAATATTATAATTACTACCCTCAAGGAATTGGTATGGATGAATCAACAAACAAGACATTGATTTAGATTATCAAGAAAAATTGAGGCTAATCACAAGAATTGACATAATAATTTGATAGATGCACTTTGGGCAAGTCGACTTACTAAAAAAAGGGGAACTAGACATCTCATTTTACTTTGGTATATGGGAAAGAAGCAAGAGTACCCTTGCACATGGAACTGAATGCATTAACACTGGTCGTTAATGATGAAGATGAGAAACAATCACCAATGAAAAGGAGATATAATGAACTTCTACAAATCAAAGAACAAAAAGAGCAGACGGTATTAGCAATGAAAAAGAGGCAAGAAACAATCAAGAAGTATTTTGATATAAGTACAACTGCAAAGGATTTTAAAAAATACCAATTAGTTTTTCTCTGGAACAAAGAAAAAGAGAAAACATCATCTCACATAAAATTTGAAGCTATGTGGATTTGCCTGTACCAAATTGAAAGAATAATTGGTCGTAATTCATACATCCTTAAAGACATGAATGGTATAATTCAGTCATTTCCTATTAATGGGAAACATATGAATATTTGTTTTTGATACCCCATCAATCAAAAAACCATGTACATATCCTTTCTTTTCTCTTGTACAATTTTTTTTGTTTTACTGGACTCCATGGCCCAATGGAACATGATTCAAGGTTCTCAGTAACCCGCAGTTGTTACCCATGATTTTGGTCATCATAATGATGTATTCATGATGGTGTACTTAGGCTCTTCATAAGAACTTTCTCCTGAGAAAAGTTACTTTCATCTCTTCCCAGAAAACTCATTTTTGAAGAAGGTTCGCAGGCTGCTAATATATTTGGGTGCGAGAATGCCTAATTCTCGCGGGCTGACTTAATCTAGGGTGCGAACTTCTCTCACTGTGTTGAATAGCTAGGGTGCGAACTCTTCCTAAAGCATGGAAAAAGATGAATTCTCGATGTTTCTAGAAGGGAATCTTCTAGAAGGATGGGTTGGCATTCGAATGGTTATCCTTGTACTGGATTCCCTGATATTTTGAGATCATTCTTATCCAAGTAACTACCTCATTCTCTCCTATATATTGAGGGAATTCTCATGGAAAAGGTTAAGCAAGATTCATTGGAGAATTGGTGAAAGAATTGTGTGAAGGAATTAGCTTGAACAATAGCTTGGAGACTCTAGTAAGTCTATCAAGAGGATTTGATCTTCTTCATACAAGGATTGAGCAAGTGTGTGTGTTGGAGCCAAGAGCCATCGAAAGGAAGCTTTCGACATCAAGGCGATCAGGTTGTAATCTTCACTTTCAATCAATATGATACAGTGGCATGTCCCTTTCCCATAAATCTATTCTCACTTTATTGTGTAATTCCTTGATCATACACATAAGTTGATTGTTGAATATATTGTGCTATCTTCACTTTGGTTGGTTTGTCTTGTCTTGGTCTTGACCTTACGAGAGCAACGAAGCGAAGAGGGAGAAACAGAGACCCTAGGAAGTGATATAAAGGTATGTTACTTGTTCCTTCCTACTAGTTAATTCAATGGTCAAAACGTAGGGAAAGAGTCATGTCCTGTCCTGTTTTGTTCTAGATCCAGGTGAATCTAGGGAGATCTGTTAGTGTCTGCACCTACCGATTAGTCCGATAACGGTAGTGGTTCACTGTCCCATGGTTGGAGCCAAATGTTGATTAGTATTTTTGTTAGTATTTTTGGTCAGTTTAGTGTTTTTCATTTTAGTTACTCTTAGGATTTTTCTTACACTTCTCCTTGCTTATTTCCTTTACTTATCTTTTTCCGTACCAGAAATTCCAATCAGTTAGTCATTTTTTTAATAATGTGGAGCAGGCCAAAACAAATCTAAAATCCTCACGTATGTGAACCTTTAGCAACATAAGTTTGCATTCATGTTATTGAGTTTTTCTCATATTTAACCTTCGACTACCTTTAGTTTCACTTCCACATTTTATACTTAGTAATTTTTCAAAAATACGAATGCGGATTTGCATAACAACTGTTAAATATTTTTTTAATCACCCAAGTCTGCATTCTCGCACTTACCAAAAAACTTTACTTTGTTTCCTTTTTCATTTTATTTTGATACATAGTAAAATTCAAGTAATGTGTATGTGGAGCTACATACCATCCCTCAATTATTTCCTAAGTTTCCACCTATGCAAGTCCGCATGTCCGCATTCACTTTCAACTTTTCACTTATTTTCATATCTAAGCCATATTTCTCATTTTGGAGCGAACTTCCTTACTCCCCCTTAGTTTTCCTTGTTCGTAGGTTCGCATGTCTGCAATTCCTCATCTCTCTCTGCACTTAATCATATTCACAATCTCAGTGTGGGCATTGTCACACTTTCCTGAAGATGTGTTCACAAGCATTTAGGTATGAAACCTCGCAACTCCACATTTCCTTGTTATGCACTTACCATTTACCATATATCATTTTTCACCTTCATACTTAACACTTTCCATCCATCATACCATCACATCATCATTTCTCATCATATTAATTACCCCTTCCACATCATCCGCCAGTAGTAAAAGAAAAATGTTGTTATTAATTCATAATACATCAATTAAGGGTTGTAATAAATCCAAATCCCATGAAAATTGATGACATTTAAATCATGATCTATGATTGATTGAGTTACCAAGTCAACATGTGCTAGAATTTAATAAAACAAAATAAAATTCAACCTATAATTATCGACAGTAGTGCCACCTTTGTAAAAAATAGAAAATATGTCAAGTAAGAAGAAGGAATTGTTTTGTGGAGATACATTTAACACACTGGGTAGTGAAGATCAACAGTTCGATTGGTCCAGGGCATACAAGTACTACAAGTCTCTTCCTCCAACTGAGAAGAAAATGAACCTAATCTAGACCTCATGAATAACATTGGAAGAATGTGTTCCGAAAGTAACTGACATGAAAGATATTTTTCAATGGTGCATAGATAAATTTGTCTCTGAATGAAGAATAATTCAAATGCAAGGTCATCAACCTGTTTCTCTATCTCCTTCAACATTTTATAAAATGCTACAACTCCCTACACCAACTATGTGATTCAAGAGAGAGGAAGATGTTGAATTTATGAAGCAACACAAGTGAGGATATAGACTTTTGAGCAACTATTTGGAAGATTCAACCTATAACCTTGGTACTTCCAGAATCGAGGTAAATTCTCTAAAATACCCATACAAAGAATTTGTTTGGCTATTTTCCCACATTCTCGGTTTGGAATATACTATGTTTGTAACAAGAAATGGTATATATTCTATGCATTATGCCCTGCATGAAAAAGTTATCATCCATTGGGGTTATCTCATATCAAGTGAAATTTATTTCCAACTGAATAACCTCAAAAATACTCACAATTTCTACATGACTTATTACCTCATTTTCATCATTTCTTATGGTCATGTTTTTGAAGATTTTCCTCGGGAAAAACATGTGGATTTTAAGTTAAAACCATTTTACACATGGTATTCAATTTTGTGCATACATAAATCCTAATACAGTTCCTACCCAGTTCACAACAATTGCAACCTCCGATTTGCTCGCCATGAACTTGTTGAAAAACTTTCTCGACTCTGTTTGCCATAAATGCATGCTTCACATTTTGAACTATCCTTTTTGAAAGTGGGAAGTCCCTTAACCATCCCTTGTTTTTGCAATTGAGACAGACTTTCAAAATTGAGATGGCCATATCGCACATGCCACAACCTGATAGGAGAGATACATGTGCTGACTGATCCTGCAAAGTCTGAATGTCTTGGAATAACTATTCCTTTCATCCTTAACAGTTTTCCGTCTTCATATCCTGTCATCACTGTTTTCATATTTTGTTTAACTGAATTGATCTTCACCAAGCCATCTTCCATAATGACTTGATGTCCTTCTTGCCGAATTGTGACTAAAGACAACAAATTATTTTTGAAAGTGGGAACATACCATACATTTGAAATTAGTCGTTCTCCAATATCAGGTAAATAAACTTTAACGACTCCTTTTCCATAAGGAGTATGTTGAGTATGATCTGCAAGAAAAACAGGATTAAGATGACATTCTTTAAAATCCCAAAAGAATTCTTGTCTGAAAGTCATGTGTTGAGATGCCCCTGAATCTAAAATCCAAGCATCTTCATAATCACTTTGAAAGTCATTTGAAATCTGTAATGTTGAAGATGAGGTAAACACATATTCTGAATCATCATCCTGTCGATCATTAGC
>ML797037.1:310425-330495 GCA_009831015.1 Picea engelmannii
CCGGAAATGGCATGACAAGAACTATCCATCTAGGATAGTTTCACCAACAATTTCCTTTATCTTCATCTCATTATTCCACATACAAGCATGGGTCCTCCAACCATTCTGCTAGGATAACTCAATCCGAAAAGCATCTTCCGGTGAGGGATTTCACCATAAGGGGACCACTTTGGAGTTCATCCATTTGTGCACCTTATCAATCATGATAATACAATAATGAGAGCATGGGTCCTCCAACCATTCTTCTAGGATAACTCAATCCACAAAGTGTCTTCCCGTGAGGGATTTCACCATAAGGGGACCACTTTGGAGTTCATCCATTTGTGAACCTTATCAATCATGATAAGACAATAATGAGTCATCTATAAATTTTTCCAACAATGCATCATATACCAATGAAACCACAACGATCCATCTTCATCATGTATCAATGACAACTCATTGATCTGTATTCATCATATCAATGACAACTCATTGATCCATCTTCATCTATGCATTATCATCAAGGAAAATACATATTACATTACATCAATCATCAATCAATCAATCCTTTGGCATCAATCAATCACTTGACATCAATCAATGACATCAATCAATCAAACCATTGACATCAATGACAACATGATACAACAATCTCCCCCTTTGGCATTGATGGAAATACCAATATTGATGTCAAAACCAATTACCAATTATTGATGTCAACATGTAGATAAGGCATGCTCTACATCAATATTCAATGTGACTATCTCTCCCAAATATGACTATCTCTCCCAATCAATAATCATCAATCACATCAATGTGACTATCTCTCCCCCTTTGACATCAATGGAAAAGGGCCATTTTCCTCTTGGGGTTTCTCCCCCTGCTTGAACTTTCCTTGGGGCTGCTCCCTCTATCTGAGTGCCTTTGATCTTCCTCTGAATAATCTCTCCCCTTTTGAACAAGGGATATCACTTTGATGTAATGCTGAAAATACATCGAAAATACTCCCTCTGTGACCATCGCTCCTCCTAGAATTATGCCTTTGTTCTCTTTCTTAAAATATAGGGCTCTTTTCTAGGTATGCATATGATAAATATCTCCTCCTAGAATCATGTGAAGAAGAATGACTCCCCCTAAGGGTATGTCTCCCCCTATCTTCTCTGCAAGATGAACAATATGCTACCATATGATGATCCTTGGACCTGTTCATGCATCAAACGTGTGCCATACCATACATCATGAAACAAAAGATTAACCAAATACATCATGTACCAAAATGTGTGCTCATCATATGCAACATCTATGTACATCATCATCATGCAATGCTCCAAAATATATCATCCATGGAATGTATCAATCATATGCCTCTATCAATATGCCAACATGTGCATCCACCAATATGCCAAACAAATACCATCTATGAGTGTACCATCATGCATCATCACTTTCACCAAGCAATTATATCAATCATGCATCAACAAGATATGCCTCCCCAATGATGTACAACATTACTATCAACTCAAATCACCAACTACATGTCTCGATATGTAACCCAACCACATTCAAAATGCATGCACCATGATAACCAAGATATGCTTCCAATAATAAATCATAAGATATATTAATGAAACTTCAAATATGTACCAGCCATGTACCCCGACATATCATCATCAATTCATACTCATGGGTTAGTGTCATGCACCCAAGATATATTTTACATCATCACCTTACATGATCTAACATAGAACCATGAAAACCTGCAGCAAACAGTGTCAAAACCTGCAATAAACAATTGTCAGACCTTGCAACACAGAGTTATACCATCACATCAAGCTGCAACTCATGTGCATTTCCTTTTTTCCAAGGCTTTACCACATATACGTGGCTTGCTGCACAAAAGAGCATGTATGTATGCCACCTATTCAAGGTCATCCAACGTATGTATGCGACTGTCACCACTGTCACTTGCGTATGCCTCAGTAGATGACACTTTTGAACTCCCCTTCAGTCTTTCATTCTGATCTGGCTGTTCTGTCTTCTTCACCTACTTCCATAGATAACCCTTCTCTTCAAAACTTGAGCTCTGAGCATCCATATTTTCAAGGATGTCTCCCTTTCTTACTTCATTCCTTCTTCTAGCCATGCTATGTGAAGCTCTCATCATGGACTTTATTCTTGTGTTCCATCACTCCTGGGATTTGTGACCAAATCCACTACAACTGTAGCATCTCATGGAGTTACAGTGAACAACAATGTGTCCTATTTGATCACATCTCCAACACCTCATGGTGTTATAAAATCTTCCATTATATATCCTTTCATAATATCTACACTCAAAAGATTTGTGACCATATCCATTACATGAATAAAAATGCCCATGAAAAATACTTTCATACCTTTGCTTTGGTATCCCAAAAGTAGCTTCTTGATGTCTTCATTGCTTTGTTCTTTTGAAATTTTCTTTTCCTTGTGTAGATGGTTACTTTGCAAATTTGTCTTCCTTATTTGATGGACTTCCCTCATGCTTCTTTGAGGTTCTTGTTTCAACATGTGTATATTCTCCTTTGTATCCAAGACCTAATTTATCACATGATGATCTTTGACTTTCCAAGATCTCATCCAAGATTTGTGATCTATTCAAGAATTTGTTTGACTCTTCTACCTTCTTTCTAAGGCCAACAATCTTAGCTTCTAACTTACAACATGACTCTTCCTTTTCATTTATTTGAATCTTCAATAGTTCCTCTATTCTTTTGGCTTCTTCAATTTGGGTCTTGAGATGGACAATGGTTTCAAATTTTTTTCTAATCTCATATTATACATTCATATCTTCTTTTACATTATTTAGTCTTGTGATCTCTTCTTCCTTTTCTTCTAATTGAGTCTTATTTATCTCTTCTTGTTCCTTGATCATTTCTTTTAATTTCAAGATGTGCCTTAGACTTCTCCTAAGAAACTTCTTAGTGTTATCTGAAAGATATTTATAGTCTATATAATAATGATCACTCTATATCTATAGAAACCCTCTTCAATTTCCTTTTGAAGTTTTATTAGATTTTCTTCTATTCTTTTCATGGGATAATTACCATCAAACTTTACACAAACTATATCGATATCTTCTTCTTCACTTGTAGATAAAAATTCATCATCATCATTGCAATCAAGGGTTTTTGAGGGTTCTTTACCTTCATTTAAAATATCTTCATGATCTTCCCTTTTGCCAACATCAACACATATTTCTTTGCCTTCATTTGAAATGTCTTCAATATCTTCCTTTGTGCCATCATCACTTGATTATTTATCTTCACTTGAAGTGTTTTCAAAATCACATTTAGAAATAATGCAATCAAGGGTTTTTGGAGATTTTTTACCTTTAATGATCTTGATGGAGTGATCTTCAATATATTCTTTCTCCTTCTTGCTTTGATATGTTTCCTCTAGCTTTAGCCATAGATCCTTGGTAGAAGTGAATTTTCCTATGATTTCTTTGATAGGGCTTGAGAGTCCACTAAGAATGGTGTTGAGAGCCAATGCATCATTATTCTTTCCTTCTCTTTGAGCTGCAAACTTTGACTTGTTCTTCAATGAAACGGGTCCACCAATGGATGCCTTCCAAATAGTTGATCCCATTGTCTTCAAATGTAATCTCATCTCTATTCTCCAAGTAGAATAGTTTTCCTCATCAAGGATTAGAACTTCATCATCCATTTGTGTGTCTATGGATCTCCTTCAAGCTTGTTAAGTCTTGTAGTGAAGGCCCACTCTAAAACCAATTTTTGGACACACCTACCACACTTAGAGTGGGGGTGAATGAGTGTGGGGCTCTTTTTCCAAAAACTTCCCTCTTACACAAAAACTTCTTAGTTTAACATTCAACATTTATTCATTACCCATTGTTGTCATTTACCACCAGTTAGATGAGAACATATATCAACAATATATCATCAACAAGTCATCACCATAAGGAACACAAAGAACACAAGATGTATGTACAATTTTTCTTTTTATTATGGACAACAATCTGGGGGTTTATCAACAACAACTGAATAGAGTACAACTCTACAAGAGCACCAGCTCTATAATGCAAGACTCGGCTTACACCCTCAGCACCAACTGAGATGAGGAAACAATCCTCAACAGATATCAATATGTCAATAGGTATGTGACCTTCTAGTAGTGCATCCAACGTGTGCACGTGCCCTGGCTTACTACAGCCCGCGTATGCACGCAGCCAGTGTATACAACAACCTACGTATACCTTCTGAGTTGTTAGGGTTTGTCCTTCAAGATCAACTCATATTATCTGCAATCAATATATCATTATCTTATGTCTCTAACTGTCCAATCTGACCTCCAGCCAGTCACAACACATCCAATCTCTCCAATAGCTTTCTCATGCTCCACAACAAATCAATATGAATGCTATCTTAATCATGTATAAGAAACTAGTATGCCATAGCAATCATGTCACCACTGAATCACAAGAGTATTGATCACTCCATCAACCAAATCATCTAAAATGAACCATATCATAGAAGACATACTAAGAATTCCGTAATCATTCACAACACATCAAACAATAGCATCCATCAAGACAATAATGTAACCATACCAGCGTCTGAATGATAGATTTGAGCCCATAGAATGCAGATATGGAACCTGCCTCATCATCCAAGAGCTTGGCACCAGCTCAAAAATAAATCTCCATGATTTAATTCACTATATGCTCCCTATACACAGTCATCCCATGTATACCTTCAATGTATATGCACCCTATACACAGACAACCCGCGTATACCTCGGAAACTAGGGTTTCTGAAGCTTCGAGAATTTTGCCGTCAAGATCTCTGACATTGCTAAAACTTTGATGCATCCATGAGATCCTCCTCTCACTCTCTTCCTCTAAATAGATCTCCAATCATGCTCAAGATATCCACACCAATAAGATGTTCTCACAAGAATATCTCCATCAACACTCCAAAAGATATTCACAAGAAGCTCTCCATTGATCCACGAAAAGGATGATCTAAAAGATACCATTGCTATCTTATTTATACTTTCATTCTCTAGGTCACTTAACCCATTTATAGGTCACTTAACCTATTTTCATTATTTTAGGGTTAACCACTTTCCATAAATAGAAAGTTCTCCAATTCATTATCATTTAAATATTCCTTCTTGATTTTGTCACCTTACTTTATCATTTCTTGATTTTGTCACTTCTCTTTATTATTTAAATAATCCACCTTGACTTTGTCACTTTAATTTATCATTTAAATAATGATTTCTTCTTTTAGGTCACTTTGACTTCTTTGACCTTGGGGGATTCAAGCCTTCATGTGGGGGTCATTCATCTTCGTAAGGCCATAACTCTCAAACCATGAGGAGTTATGTGACATTCCACATACCACCAGAATTGGCATGACAAGCACTATCCATCTAGGATAGTTTCACCATCAATTTCCTTGATCTTCATCTCATTATTCCACATACAAGCATGGGTCCTCCAACCATTCTTCTAGGATAACTCAATCCGCAAAGCATCTTCCCATGAGATATTCCACCATAAGGGGACCACTTTGGAGTTCATACATTTGTGCACCTTATCAATCATGATAAGACAATAATTATAGCATGGGTCCTCCAACCATTATTCTAAGATAACTCAATCCGCAAAGCATCTTCCCGTGAGGGATTTCACCATAAGGGGACCACTTTGGAGTTCATGCATTTGTGCACCTTATCAATCATGATAATACAAAATGATTCATCTATACATTTTTCCAACAATGCATCATGTATCAATGAAACCACATCGATCCATATTCATCATGTATCAATGACAACTCATTGATCCATCTTCATCTATGCATTCTCATCAAGGAAAATACATATTACATTACACAAATCATCAATCAATCAATCATTTGGAATCAATCAATCACTTGACATCAATCAATCAAACCGTTGGCATCAATGACAACATGATCCAACACACGGATCATGAAATGTTTTTTCTGAAAATTGTCATTTGTAATCATTGTAGAAGCTATAACGTTTCATTTAAGTTATTGTAACTAGTTGCACACTAAAGGAACTCAAATTGTATAAGTATTAGAGGTTCTGAGTGTATTAATGGTGGGAAGAAGTGCAAGGGTACAGTTTTGGTTGTTCTAAACTTCATTGTAATTTTCTGGGGCTGAATTGAATACATATGCAACAACTTTGAAGTCTCTATGAAACGATTCTAATGGTGGTGATATGAGCTTTGTATTCCCTCATTGTATGTGTTTCTATGATATTTTATGTCATATACATTTTTCTTCTATTTAAATTGGAGAGTTAAAGGCCCAAAATTCATCATTTGATGCTCTTGGATTAAGCAATTTAAACAGTGTATGTTTCTTCTTATCTAATTCAGAATTTATTTTAATAATGCTCTAATGTAGTTATCTGTTTCTCTTTCCTCTTACCACTCTAATTAAATTCAAGTTATAACTCAGATTCATTGCCTCATTTAGCCTTTATCCTCTGGAGATTTATACAGGCCAGTCAATGTTTTCATTAAATTTCATAATTTTGACTCCATAGCCCAAAGTGTTCCTCCCCTTCCTTGCCAACAACTTTATTAAAAAACCCGAAAACAAACCAAATCTAGCCACTGATTATCAAAGAAATACCTTGTGACATGAGAGATCCCTCTCTGAGGTTAGTAGGCTAGTACCTCAGCTCTAAATTTGGTTGAAATAGTTACCTCTATCATTTGTCTATTCAGTCGAACAAAATTTACAGAGTGCTAACATTATGGCGTCGTTGCCGAGGATGAAATTGAAAAATTTTCCCTGGGAAGAACGACATGGTTGATTTCTAAGGTCTAAGAGCAGTAGACACTTAGGCACATATTGGTTGTATTATTTCTCTGGCGACTCCACACATCAAAAAATCAGTTTGAAGGTGATTCTACTAGTAGAAGAATCTAGAAATTTGAATTTGCACTGGCGACTCCACTCTCAATGCAAAATCCATCTTCCAAAACATCATTGATGACTCCACTGTCTGAAGATGAGTTCAATATCTGCAAGGTATGCTTGAATGAATCGATCTCATATTCTTGTCTTTCCAAATCGTATTCCTCACATAAATTGGCAAAAATATTTTCCTAAATTCGAAGATGGGAAAGGAAATGATGCTGTCTTGCACTTGATTAGATTTCACATGCACATATGTAAGATGGGGGTTGAATTTCATGAGGATTTTTTGATGAAAATGTTTATGGCTACTTTGGAGGGGAAAGCAAGATTATGGTATGAAGGTTTAAAACTAGGCATCTTATATTCTCTTAAAGATTTCCATATAACATTATTTAAGAATTATGGAGAATATAATCATTCATCCTTGGTGTTTGAAGATTGTTGTGAATTTTGTGAACATTTCATTAAGTACCTTAAAAATATTTTTGGTGATGAAGAGTGTATGAATGATGAAATCATAGAAGCCCTTTATGAATATTCATCCCAACAACAAATAGTATCCCCTCCTTTTCTTGAAAATCAAGTTGATCAAGAAATTGTTGTTGAAATTCATTTTCCTTCTCCTGAACTTGATGGAGATATTCAACAAGATTTCCAGCAAGACAAAGTGTTTCAAAGTTGTCTTTCTTCCCCTATGAATGATGTGGTTGTTCAAATTCTAAGTGGACTAAACATAGATGAGGATTTTGAAACTGCATCTATGGAAACTTTAAGAAATAAGCAAACAAATGACATAGAGTTTCAAGAAAGCAACAAAACAACATATGTCATTTTTCAATCAGAAATACAGAAAGATAATGAAGAGGCAGTGGTTTTATTTGATTCATTTGAAAATCATGGTTTTGAAAATGCATCCATGGGAACTCTAGACTGTGAAATAGTTCATGATGTTAGCTTTTCACATTTACAAGAAGGTTATGAACAAAAAATTATTTCCATTCATTCATTTGAAAGTCAAAATGACAGTCCTCAAGCAAATTTCCAGAAATTTAATAAAACCAAATCAGAATTGTTTGATGAACAAGAGGATAGCCTTGATGCACATAATATGGTTGTCATATTTGAAGATGTTCAAGAATGTATGAATTTTTTTGTTGAGATGCATGGAAAAGTAGACAAACCTATTGTTTCCATTTCATTTGAAAAATGTTCTCAGAAATGAAGAAATAGAGCAAGAGCAACAAACACTTATGAAAGAGGCTTGTCTTTCTGTTTTTGTTCATCAAGAAGAAATGATTTTTCATGTTTTTCAAGATCCTGTGGCCAGCCTATTAAATTCATAATTGAAGGAGGAGTTTGTTTCATTCATAAGCTCAGATTTTGGATTCAATTTTTTCTTTTTGCTTCCATCTTTTACATTTGTCTTCCATATTAAGAAATATGTGATCGAAGAAAAATTGGGAAGCCAATTGCTTGATTGGTTGCATTGACACTTTAGTATCACTTGATTGAGTATTAATTTAAGAAATTTTAGAGTAGTTAGGAGTATGAAAATAAGCTTGTTGATCAAGAATTTTTCAGTTTGGATTTCCAGTAGTGTGTACAGTCATATTTTAACAGTGTATTCAGTGTTCAGTATCCAATTGAGAGCAGTGTGCAAAGTTTGGTTTTCAGCAGACACTGGTGACAGGTCAGAGCAGGGTACAGAGACATGTTTTGGGAGCATCCAAATGGATCAGGCACATGGTATACTATTCTTTTCTACCTCACAGGGAGGATAGCATCCCCAATAGGAGCCTATGTTATCACCTGCTAATTTGTATTAATTTTTCCCAAAGCGTCTTGTCCTTGTGCTATTTTTCCACTCAGACATTCAAATTTATCACCAGCTCCGTCAAGTTCCCATCACCTAAATCCTTCACTCAACTGATCATCCAAAATATTCATGTCCTCCATGAGTTAAAAAATTTGGCGAATATTCCAAACCTATACCTAGCCTTAACGCTTATCTAAATCCCTTAGTTCTATCACTTCATTCATTTTTACCTTATTTTCATATTCCCGTTGAAAATAAAAAATATTCCTTTTATTAAGCACCCTTATCCTATCCACAAAGTCATGTGTTAAGCCTCATATGCCCAAAGTCCTTAGAAAATAGAAAAATGGTATATTATTATTAATATAAATATTTTTATATTAAAATATTTATATTAATATTTAATCCAATATTTAATTTATGGAATCACGTCAAATCATGGGCACAAATCTCAATTTATAATGTGGAAAATTCAAAGGTTGGATGGAGGGCGCACACACATATCAGGGATTGAAGTAGCAAGGAGGTTAATTGTATGAAGACAGGCTAGGAAAAACAAGTGCATTTCAACAACAAATATGGAATTTCTAATAAATGAAATTCCTCCTCACGGTGAAAAGGTTTTACGGAGGCAAGATTCAAGTTTTACAAATTAAAGGAATTAATGTTTATTTCCATGCAAAGTATTTAAATGGGAAGAAGCACGTGAATGAAGACTTGGATAATTCTTTATCCAAATATTTACAGAAGTAAAAGAAGAAGATAAGAGGTATTTTACCAAAGACGATAAACTGGAAAAAACACACAGTAAATGTTTTTCCACAGTGAAACGGTAAATTGGAAAAACATTACATAGTAAATTTTTTTCATAGGAAAATAGTAACAGTAAATGTTTTTTACAGTGAAATGGTGAATTGGGCCAAACAATAAATGGTTTTAAAGAACCACAGGCATGCATTAAATTATGGAAATTTAATTCTACTGGATAGAAAATATTTGGGAATTATTTTTATTTCAAATATATTATTCCCAAATGTTTAATGAGAATATGGATGAATGCAATTATATTTGAAAGAGTATAAGTGACATTTCAAAGAGAAATTGGCAGAGGAAGGAGCTGGAGCATCAGAGGAATCTACAGGGACCATGAAACATTTGTTTTCTGAAAACTGTCATTTGTAATCATTGTAGAAGCTGTAACGTTTCATTTCAGTTATCGTAACCGGTTGCACACTGAAGGAACTTGAATTGTATAAGTATTAGAGGTTATAAGTGTATTAATGGCGGGTAGAAGTGCAAGGGCACAGTTCTGGTTGTTCTGAACTTCATTGTAATTTTCTGGGGCTGAATTGAATACATATGCAACAACTTTGAAGTCTCTATGAAAAGATTCTAATGGTGGTGATATGAGATTTGTATTCCCTCATTGTATGTGTTTCCTATGATCTTTTATTCCATATAAATTTTATTCTATTTAAATTGGAGAGTTGACGGCCCAGAATTCATCATTTGATGTTCTTGGCTTAAGCAATTTAAATGATGTATGTTTCTTCTTAGCTAATTCAGAATTCATTTTCGTAATGCTCTGATGTAGTTATATGTTTCTCTTTCCTCTTACCATTCTAATTAAATTCAAGTTATAACTAAGATTCATTGCCTCATTTAGTCTTTATCCTTTGGAGAGTTCTACATGCTAGTCAATGTTTTCATTCAATTTCATAATTTTGACTGCATAGCCCAAAGTGTTCCTCCCCTTCCTTGCCAACAATTTTATTAAAAAACCCCAAAACAAACCAAATCTATCCACTGATTATCAAAGAAATACCTTGTGACATGAGAGAGCCCTCTATGAGTTGAGTAGGCTAGTACCTCAGCTCTAAAGTTGGTTGAAACAGTTACCTATGTCGTTTTTATATTCATTCAGACAAAATTTACAGAGTGCTAACACAAAGAATTCACTGTAATTAGAATATTTGGTAGTAAGGAGAAGCCTTTCATTTTTACCATTTTATACATCAAATGAACTCCTTTTTGAACTATGAAATCAATACAAAACTTAAGCCCACTTCTTCCATGACAAAAGGAAAAGACAGTTTATTCCTCTACCATGGAAAATTGGGGATTACATTGTTAAACATATAGCTCACTTTAATGAGTTAGTGGGACATCATGAACAGATGGGTTTGAAGGAAGAAAAACGTGTTGATGGTTTTTATCCAGATAAAAAAATCACTACACATATGTTGTTAGTGGGGTATTCCTCAAACTTCATCAAAATTGAACAGTTTCGAGAAGGTGGCAGAGATGATTTGGATCTCCAGGAACTAGAATCCTACCAAAATTCAAACGATACAGGAGAAGTAAATAGGACAAATGAAGGACACAAACAACATGGCAAAGAAACAACAAATAAAAAATCGAACTCTCCAACAACATCTCAAAGAAAGGATACTAGAAAAACTCTCCATCAAGAATGAAGATCAAAACCAGTGGAATGGATACTAGAAAAACATCAGTTGGAGGCTCAGATGATGGTGGAGATAAAAACCCACCAAGGAAAATCCTTGAGAAAACACATAGTGCATATACTCCTGTAAAAAGAAAAACAAATATATCATCGATGAAAATAAATGCATTAGAAGTCTAGGAAAGTCCATTTGAAATGGACATGGATGAGCTCATTGAAGGACTTGCCTAATTTATGCAAAGGCTGTTAGAGAAAAGATAAATTGTCGATGCTATGATGACCCAAAATCCTAAAATATTTGAAGAGGAATCTGTCACTTTGCACCATGCGACATACAATCATGGAACTGAAAAATTGTTGTTAGAAAAATTTAATACCAAGAATAATAAGTCGTCAAAATGATGGAAATATTTAATTAACTTGGATGGAATAGCACCATATAAACTTGTAGACTTTCATGGAGCTACTGGAGATGCGTTAAGACAATCAATAGACAAAATGGAAACATAGAATTTGGAATTAAATAAAAGGGTAAAAGAATTAGAAGTTGATTTAGTACCTGTTATCGTGCAAGCTGTACTTTGATAGTATAAAAGGTTAAAGGAGAAACAATTGGTGTAACATGAGACTATCCTATCACTGTCACCTCAATAGGATGTCTCTTTCTATTTATGGTGGTAGGCCCAAGGGAGATTTCCTCGGTGACCTAGGGGTTTGAGAAGGCAAATTCAAAGTGGCTAGATAAATATCCCCTCTCACAAGTCACCATCGATCAGAAAGTCCCATTTTATTGATCGATTAAATGATAATGTATCAAAGTGTACCTTCCTAGAACAAAACAACAAGAAAACATATATATTTGCAAGTACACTTGCTGGTTAGCACTTCATAAAACCATAGACTTTCTCAATAAAATAAATTTGTTAAATATGATGAAGTAAACAAAAAATTATAACAACAATATTTATAGGGCAATACTTCACATAAAATGCCTTGAAATAGATTCAAAATGACTAGCATTAACCATTGAAATCATAATACTAGAATTTGTAGAAGCAAACAAGACAATGTATAAATCAGCCTTTTCAATTTCTTTTATAAGATTTTAATGCTGCATTTAATGGTTGTAGCTTACTTTAGTAACAAAAACAATATAGTCAATAGGTTAGGCTATTCTAGGGTTAGAAATTGTTAGTAGGTTGCTCAAATAATAGGTTTTGATGGTTGTTTTGATCAATTACTCAAAGGAGGACTTAGACTAGTGCTTTAAGGCAAATGGAGTCAATGAATTTGGTAGCAAATGTTGAAGAAAATGATAGTAGGAGATTCAAGGACAAGAGAGATTGATAGATTAGAGTGTTGGTAATTCAAGGCTCCAATTATCAAACCCTAGGGGAAAATAGCTACTAAGGTGTAGGTAACCCTGGGACTTAGTATAATTTCATCCCTTCTTAACTTTAAGATGAAGCCAAAATGACTAAGATCAAGCAATGAATACTAAGGTGTTTCAATGGAAAGGCCTTAGCACATGCTTCAAGAAAAATGGCCTTTTGACAAGATCTAGTAGGTGAATGCTTTTGAAGCTAGGACAATAACATGTGCTAGTCTTCCTAGGGTTTAATCAAGCAATTTCATAATCTTGAATCTAAATGAAAGACAAATAAACTATAACCATTCAATTAACAAGAATTGCAGAAATATCACTTACATGCATCAAGAATTCATCAAGAACAACCCAAGTTGAACACATCCACCAAGAAACTTTCCAAAATAATCCAAATTTATCCTTCCTCAACAAGTGCGCCTAAAATTTCAGCCAATAAACCCTAAGTAGGGTGCAAATTTAAGTCCTCACAAGTGTGAGTGAAAGACGATGAAAAATAAGAGTGATTTTCCCCTTAGTTATACAGTTACAATGACCAGAATTAGGTAAAAAAGGATGACCTAGCTTGTTACACATAATATCCAGTTTTTACATTAAATTTCATAATTAAACCCTTAAAACAAGTTTTAAAGGTGATGGAATTCCCTTTTAGGGTGATGTTAGGCCCTTTTTGGCAATGCTGGCCTCCTAGAGCAAAACATTATGCCTCCTTGGGCCTCAGGATCCTACCACACGTACCACTTGGCACACAACTACCTCCAAAACATTCAAAATGTTGGGTGATGTCATGGGTGACCTGGATGACATCATGGGCCTTCCAAGGCCTACATAATGGTGGAAAGGGCACAACCCCCTATTGAGGAAAAGATACAAAATGATCTTACTCAAGAATTATCAGATTCTTCTTGGCTAAATAAAAATAGACAGGAATATCACCCTATGTTTATAGCCATCAAAATTAATATCCTAACTCACAAGTATCGATTACAACTACTTAGGATACATTTTTATAAATAAAAGCTTGCTGAAAAGTTCATTATTTATGTGTTTTTCTGAACATAACAGATGCTGAAATAAATATAGAGATAGAAGTTGATGGCGCGACGAAACTCCTACATACCCCGCAGGGTCTCTACGCCTGACCTCCCGGTCTTCAAGGATCGCTCAGTGTTCCCTTCTGAGCTGAAGTGGCTCTTTGGACTCCCAATGGAATCCCTATGAAAAACTCGATCCACAGGTCCTTATTTCATCCACATGGCTCTTTGCACTTAACTGCGCTCTTTCCCTGATTTAATTTCAGGCTTCGGGGTTTCGTGATCCCTGACGTCAAGAGTTCCTTTCCTCTTGAATCCTCGATCTCCGATGAGTCAATTTCACCGGTACATGCCCTTTATGCGTTATCCCTCCTGGCTATGCCCTGGTCCATGTGACCACTTTCCATAAGACTGGAGCCTTATATCTTTCTTTCGGGGTTTTGGGCTTCAAAATCCTGATGCACTCCAACTCTTGTTAGCTCTCCAGGCTAGACTCCTAGACCACATGACCACCTCTCATATGACCGCAACCATATACTCTTGTCAGGGTTTCAAGCTTTCCAATGTTGAAACACATATGTCCTCAGGTTTCGTGATTCCTCAAATCCTAACGCGTTCTTTACGCACTAGCTCTCCTGGCTAGGCTCCTGGCCCATATGACCGTTATCCTCGTGCTCGCAGTCTTACCTCTTCGTCGTGGTTTCGATCTTTTCAATGCCGCAATGCATTGGCTCATGGGATTCCCGATTCCTCAAATCTTGACTCTCCGATATGCTGACAGCTGGCCCCTTAAACGACAGTTCCCACTTCTCCAATATGATGACAGCTAGCAACTCCTGTCCGCCTTTAGCCTGATCAATGGTTGTGATTGCCTATGAAACCAATGGCTAGATCTCCCTCAGGAATTTTGGGTTTTGTTGATGGGCGAAATTGACCGTCCATCAACTGAGAGAGTGGAACCGGTTCGGGGTTGTCTGATAACCCAAGCCGTTTAGAGTGAACCACCCTGACGGGTTTAACGACTCTGTTGGATGCTCTAAGGTCCTAGGAAAACCAAAGAGAAAACCAATCTAAACTGACTAATCTAACTAAAACAAATAAAAAAAACTAAAACTAAATAAAAAAAGCTAACTAAAACTAAATACAAGAAACTAAACTAACTAACAATAAATAAAAACAAACTAATACACTAATCTAATTAAAACAAACTACTAAATAAATTAAACTAAAACTAAATATAAACTACTCTAAATATTCTATATACAAACTACTAATTACTATTACACTAACTCTAATAATCGATTATCTAATTACTAATTGAATTACAACTTATTCACAAATATACATTATCTACAACTTGCAGATTTGAATAAAACCTGTAAAAATCATTTGTTTTCTGCCCTAAGACAGCCAGAGATATATTTTTGATTTTATGATTTTATGAACAAGAAACAAAACTTACTGAAATCAAACAATCTAATATACTAATTCTACCTATAAATCTAACTAAAATTATATCTAAACTAAACTACTAATAAATATAGTAAACAAACAAGTGACTAACTGACATGGAAACGCTCCAAATTTGTCCTGTGTATGATGACTTCGAAGCTGGTCGGAGGAAGGAAACTCGCACCGGATGATCCAGAAGCTTCTCGTAAACGATAGCTGCAATGCTCTTTGAGTTTATTTACAGGACAAACAAGACATAAAAAAAATCATAACAATTATATGATTTATAAATCTCTGCAATAAGGGAAACCTGTTATGCAAAAACTTATACTTAATAATTCAACTTATGAAGAAGAGAAATTTGTTATTCACAAACTGAATCAAGCAATTGCTATGTTTTTTAAATACTTGGAAGAAATCAGATATGGATTATATTGATTAAATTATATCATTTGCAAAAGACTAAGATAGCTAAGGTAGTCATTAACCAAATGCAAATTGATACACAAGAACATGAAACAAAATATTGATATTATGAAAAGCTAAAGCTGTAGCAGAACATCAAATTTTGTCCCAGTCTGTATTAAAATTCCATATCCTTGTTCTCCCACGAATGAGGATGATCTTATTACAAAAATGAGCAGCATTTATAAGTTTTTCCACAAGGTAAAACCTCCTTGTGGAAGTTAAAACTGTTTACAAAAATCTGGGAAGATACTCCCAATTTTAACTAAACTAGGAAACTAAAATGCAAGTAAAATATCTAAATATCCTCTAAACTGTCCATCAAATTCCATGTAATTCGAATTCACCTGAAAAAGGTCAGAAACAGACAAATTAGAAAGATATTTTATTAATAAAACAAATAAAAATCTAACTCTATAGACTTAGCTACAGAATCATGCGATTATGTAGCTAATCTAAATCATATACATAATCAACATTGAGATTGATTCAAATCTTTTCAAAGAATTAAATTTAATCATCATCCAAGAAATATCTAAAAACAAATCATTCAGTTCGAAATAATTGAACCAACAGGATCCACATAATTCAATCAAATACAAAGATAGAAATACTTTGTTTTGATTATTATCATAAGTCATGTAAAACAAAATCATATGAAACAACACAGTGATTGTTTTCTCAACAAATCGAATCCACCAATTGTAAAATCGTTTTGGTATTCTATTGAAATCAAAGCAAATCACAAACATTTCATTATACTTGTCTTATCCACAGGAGGGATACTCGAATCGAACAGGATTATTTTCCAATCGTTGTGACTGTTTTGGTACAACACATGGTTCATGCCACAAATAGATTAATTCAAAGGGGTGTGAAAATTAATTCAAATAAAATCATAGCTGACTCGGATACAATTCGTAAATTGTTATTACAAATTGGGAAAATAGTATTGGCCAACTTTGATCAAAACGAAATCATTCCAATTAAACAAATCACAACTGGGTTTGAGTAATTCGTTTTACAATTTAAAACCATACAGAGAAATAATCAAAATCTGGATCCAATTCCTAAAAATGATCAAACTAACAATGATCAACGAATCAATCGGCTGGGTTTAACAATAGTCATTGTTCCATAATTCGGGCGTGTTTGCATAAGCTAAAATGAGATCATTATTTTTTATAAAAACAGAATATTTCTAACCAAATTGAATTTAACCGAGTGATACCCATGATTTGGAAAATCAAATAACACAACATATCGTAACAAATATCCTCCCAAACACATTTACCAATCATAGCATACCAATGATAACAAAATCRAATATAAGCAAAATCGTGTTCTAAATCGAGCATAAAACTTGTTGTGCAGAGTAGATACAAGAAGAATCGAATTGAACACGATCCAACAATTTCGTTAACTCCATCAGGCAGATAACCAAATCAAATCCAAACGAATAACCATTACAGTCCAATAAAAATCTATGAACAAATCAAATCGAAATTCTTTCTATTTTTATCAAAATGAAACCATATACAAGATGATCACTGAATGACTGAGCCATTTTGAATGAGAGACAGAGCTATCAAATTTCAACCATTATATCAATCCTGGTGACTCACAAAACTAGAAATGATGTTGAGATACATACCTGGGTAGAAAGAAAATGCTTCTTCTGACAGACTACTTGATGAATCTATGGATTGATCAAGGGTTTAAACAAGAAGTTGAAGCACAAGGCTGGACAGGCAGAAGGGGTTTGACGCACAGGTCTGGAGAATTGATAAGCATTCTGGCAAATGCTCACAGACCCAAAACGCATGTTCCAACCACTGAAAATTGAATTGTAAAACATGAGCTAGCTCTCTGTAGTAACTCACTTTCGGAGGAAACCGCCCATGTTGAAGGTAAATGGGCTACAAACGGTTCTGGGTTTCCAACGATTTTTCCTAATTCAAAATCGTTTTCCCAGAATCACTCACGCAAAAACGTGACTCTGGGGGCAATTACGGGGGTAGTCTTCTCTGGCAAAATGAAACCAAAACCGACTGTGAATACCATGGGGGTTCAATTCGCCCTTCAGGAGCCAAGAGAGAACATACAGTGGACAGGGGTTTGGGTAGGGTTTGGACTCTTTGCCCAAAAATCAATAGAGGTAACCTGCTAAGGAGGCAGGCATTAATGCCAAAGTGTGCAAGGGTAGTGGAGTTATTCACTGCCATGCATAATAATTATGGTCAATAGTACCTGGGCCAATTTACAAAGATGTTATATCCACTATAGCATAGTTTAATAATCATGTCACTTGCCCAACCAACAAAACAATGGTAAGTGTATAAACAATGTGTTCAATCAACGTTATACCAAAGTTTGAAACCATACGATTCAAAACTAAAAGCATATGTTTAACCATGCGCCATTGCATTGGAACAACTCATTTCCATCGTTTAGCCAATGTGCCAATAGGTAATCATATAATCAACAAACCAATAGTTCTGAAAACACAAGACATAAATGAAATATTTAACCATAACACCCATTGCATTTTCATGAAACCAAAGGTCAAGTAACTCAAAATAAAAATGCAAATCCAAACATTAATGCATTGCAAACTCAATGAAATCCAATCACACAATCAATATAAGAATGGCCGACGAGTACAGATCAAAAAGGCTTTACCAATTGCGTAGTGATAAGTGAAAAGTAAGTGCAATGGGCATATCATCAAGAAGGACAACAAACAATGATTTTAATTCGACTTTGAAAGACTAACTTTTCACGCTATAAGTCGTGAAAACAAAACGAAGGTAGATGTGCAAATGTCGCAAAAACTAAAAGTGTCATTATTTGAAAATTGCGACGCAAAATTGATGTTTGCAAAACATTGGTGTAGGCGGCTTATAGGATCATAAAAAAAATGTGAGTTGGTTGCCAACAATGGTGACACACTGGTAGAAGCAATTATCTCTTTAAAAGGTACAAATTTAGACTAAGACAACAAAGATAATTTCAACTCAAAAATAACAACCAGAAAATCGTACAAACATCATCATTAATCATCTTTTCCAGCAGTGTTTCAAAAGATGAAAACTAATAACAGTCTTAAGATTAGCAAGTCACAATATTAAAGATAAAATCTTCAATACTGTTGGCATGGCCACTTCTGCCAGCAGGCGTCTATAGCCTCGACAGGGTTGCCATTTAACCCACTCTGACATCTGTATCCTGCCAATAAGTTCTAGATCAAAATAAAGGACATTAAAGAGGTTTCTTATATTTTTTGCATATTTTCATGTACCTGACATTGCTTCCCTGCCAGCGGGCCTATTCAGTACCTCGGTGAAGTTGTCCTGGCGCCATGCATGCATTTACCTGCTACCAACAGACCTGTTCAGTATCCCAGTGGGTTTACAAGCACTTCCCACAGCTCTTATTAATAATTTTATTTTGTTTTTCTTTTATAGATATATAGCTGAGCAGGGTGACGCTGGAAATCTTGATATTTTAACATATTTTTTAAGACCTCATCAGAATTTTTTAGCACTGTCCTTTATTTAGCTCCAGAGATGTTTTATTTACAAAACAACTTCCTACGACAGGGAGACATCTTTTGAGTCATTTCTTTATGGAAAAGGGACAGCGTAAAAATATAATAGATGATCTTGACAAGCTTTGCTCAGAGAGTGAAATCAGTAAACTTCTTTCAAACAACAAAGTTTTCCAACACAGATATCAATGTCAGCAATATATCATTGATGTTTGTACAAATTTTCGGAAGTTATTTCAGCGAAGAAAATCTCTTTTATCTTTGTCTGAATACCTCAGCGTACAGGTATGTGTATTTCCAAAGACACAAACTGATAAGCATAAGGGAGAAATCAAAACACACCAGCGAAGAAAAAATCAGAAAGCAAAGAAATCCAAACAAGAAAAACAAAAAAAACAAATATGCACAGAAGGTGCATCTGAAAACCTCATGCAACAATCCCTTGGGAAATTGAAAGAAAGTAGGAAAATCCTGGATGATGGGAAAGAAGTCCTACTCATGGTATCTTGGGTCAGGGTTGATTTAGATTCATTTATCTCTTTACTTTCCATTTAATATTTTCATGACGATACTGCGTTTTTGAAAATAAACGTTCAACTAGAAGTAAAGAGAAAAAGGGTTAAGAGGACTTCCCTGACAATAGTCGTATTATGGTTCTCGTGGTGCGCCCACTTGCGTGCATGACTGCATTATTACAAAGAGAAATAGTGAGAAATAAAACTACAAGAAAACCTATTCCTAAACCTACCCTAACTATTAAATAAACCAGAATATTACGTGAAGTCATGTTTCCAATGTAGCCATCAGAGTAACTCTAATCCTGCAATGAAAACAAGATCAAGCATTATTAAAAAGAATGGTAATATATCAACAAATGGCAGAAACATATCATGCTTACCTTCATAATCAACATCTAGAAACAAAGTAAGCATGATCTTACCATTTCCTT
>ML797037.1:356108-397481 GCA_009831015.1 Picea engelmannii
GGGCAAATAGTATTGGCCAACTTTGATCAAAACGAAATCATTCCAATTAAACGAATCACAACTGGGTTTGACTAATTCGTTTTACAATTTAAAACCATACAGAGCAATAATCAAAATCTGGATCCAATTCCTAACAATGATCAGCGAATCGATCGACTGGGTTTAACAATAGTCATTGTTCCATAATTCAGGTGTGTTTGCATAAGCTAAAATGAGATCATTGTTTTTTATAAAAAACAGAATATTTCTAACCAAATTGAATTTAATCGAGTGATACCCGTGATTTGGAAAATCAAATAACATAGCATATCGTAACAAATATCCTCCCGAACACATTTACCAATCATAGCATACCAATGATAACAAAATCGAATCTGAGCAAAATCATTTTCTAAATCGAGCATAAAACTTGTTGTGCAGAGTAGATACAAGACGAATCGAATTGAACACGATCCAACAATTTCATTAACTCCATCAGGCAGATAACCAAATCAAATCCAAACGAATAACCATTACAGTCCAATAAAAATCTATGAACAAATCAAATCGAAATTCTTTCTATTTTTATCAAAATGAAACCATATACAAGATGATCACTGAATGAATGAGCCATTTTGAATGAGAGACAGAGATATCAAATTTCAACCATTATATCAATCCCAGTGACTCACAAAACTAGAAATGATGTTGAGATACATACCTGGGTAGAAAGAAAATGCTTCTTCTGATAGACTACTTGATGAATCTGTGGATTGATCAAGGGTTTCAACAAGAAGTTGAAGCACAAGGCTGGACAAGCAGAAGGGGTTTGAAGCACAGGTCTGGAGAAGTGATAAGCATTCTGGCAAATGCTCACAGACCCAAAACGCATGTTGCAGCCACTGAAAATTGACTTGTAAAAGAGGAGCTAGATCTCTGTAGTAACTCACTTTCGGAGGAAACCGCCCTTCTTGAAGGTAAAGGGGCTAAAAATGGTTCTGGGTTTTCAACGGTTTGTCCTAATTCAAAACCATTTGCCCAGAATCACTCACGCCAAAACGTGACTCTGGGGGCAATTACGGGGGTAGTCTTCTCTAGAAAAATGAAACCAAAACCGACTGTGAATACCATGGGGGTTGAATTCGCCCTTCAGGAGCCAAGAGAGAACATACAGTGTACAGGGTTTTGGGTAGGGTTTGGACTCTTTGTCCAAAAATCAACAGAGGTAACCTGGTAACGAGGCAGGTATTAATGCCAAAGTGTGTGAGGGTAGTGGAGTTATTCACTGCCATGCATAATAATTATGGTCAATAGTACCACCGTCGATTTACAAAGTTGTTATATCCACTATAGCATAGTTTAATACTCATGTAACTTGCCCAACCAACGAAACAATGGTAAGTGTATAAACAATGTGTTCAATTAACGTTATACCAAAGTTTGAAACCATACGATTCAAAACTAAAAGCATATGTTTAACCATGCGCCATTGCATTGGAACAACTCATTTCCATCGTTTAGCCAATGTGCCAAAAGGTAGTAATATAATCAACAAACCAATAGTTCTGAAAACACAAGACATAAATGAAAGATTTAACCATAACACCCATTGCATTTTCACTAAACCAAACGTCAAGTAAATCAAAATAAAAATGCAAATCCAAACATTAATGCATTGCAAACTCAATGAAATCCAATCACACAATCAATATAAGAATGGTCGACGAGTACAGATCAAAAAGGCTTTACCAATTGCATAGTGATAAGTGAAAAGTAAGTGCAATGGGCATATCATCAAGAAGGACAACAAACAATGATTTTAATGCGACTTCGAAAGACTAAGTTTTCATGCTCAAAGTCGTGAAAACAAAACGAAGGTAGATGTGCAAGTGTCGCAAAAAACTAAAAGTGTCATTATTTGAAAATTGCGACGCAAAATTGATGTTTGCAAAACATTGGCGTAGGCAGCTTATAGGATCATAAAAAAAATGTGACTTGGCTGCCAACAGGTTTCAAATGTCGAAAAACATTTTCCCTCAGGACTGTCGATCCCTCGAATCTCGATTCTCCGTTGGGCTGACAGTTGGCTCCCACAATGGCGCTTCCCTCCTTATCGGGGTTTCAGACTTCACGATTCCGAATTGCATAAACACCTTGTCACCAGGATTCCCGATATCCCGATGACCCAAATGCCGATAGACGACTTCTTGTCGGAACTTTCCCCGATGGCTCCGATTGCTTCCGTGCGTCCTCTTCCAATGGACGGTTTTGATCGCCTCTCACAATTTCGAGACTTCTGATGTTCCGATTTTCACGACCTCAGGAATCCTAATTTCCCGAGTGCTGATATGCCGACTCTCTTCGGATTTCTGACACCTGTCTCCCCAAATGGATGGCTCATATTATATCGGGGTTTTCACTATGGACTTCCCTGATCTCCTGTCCACGGGAATGTCGATATCCCGACTCCCGACACCTCGATCTTCGCCACGTGTCTCCACTAATGGATGGTCCAGATCTTCCCGAGACGTTTCCTATAGAAATCCCCAATCTCATGTCATCGAGACTTCCGATTCCACGAACATTGATATCCCGATAACTGTCGGGACTTCTTCCTGGCATGAGAAGAGTTAAACCCCATGCACTTCCTGTCCGATTTGACGACTGATGGGATTTCTGAATGAGATCCAATGGCTCACGATCTTCCCCTTCTTTGCACTTCTCCTGAGCTTCCTGGACATAGAAATCAACGGTCCAGATCTCTTTTCTCCGCCGATCCAATGGCTGTTGTGCTCTCCTGAGCTTCCTGCGCACTTTCTTCCGATGCTTGGAAGAATTCCAAGTCTCCAAAGGCCTCAAACTTTGTCCTCTTTTCCCTCTGCGAGTTCCACAGCTTTAAGCCTCACTTGCGTATGAAAACACTGTTTCCCCTGAGCTCTTGGGAACTCTGAACTCCTCCAAAGAGTTCTTCAAACTCTGCACTCCTTGTAGCTATGCTCTATGCCTGAAAGCACTCGCCCTCCTGAGATTATCCTTCTTCTGAATCCTTGAAGGATTCTTGGACTCCTGCACTTCTGCAGAGTCTTCACGCACACATGGTGTTGCCTCTCCTGAGCTTCTCACACGCTCAGACCCCTAAGGGATTTTGTCTTTCTTCCTTCTCTCCCATAGATGGAGAATGTCGGGATGCCCCCTGGCTATCCTCTGCCTCAAGAAACCTGTTGCTGAGTGCTGTAGAGTGTTCAAAAACCCTGTGAAGATCCCTCAGTGGACTCTTCTTCAAATTATAGAACTCAAAAGAGTTGTCTTCTCCTTTTTGTGCCTGTCTGCACAATGTCTCTATTCCCACCTGGCAGAGTATCTTTTCATAGAACTTCCAGCAGTTCTGTCTCCTTCTCCTGTGCACCTATGCACTTGCTCGATTCCCACTTGGCAGAGCTCTCAGAATCCTTAGTGTTTTTGTTTCTTCTGAACTCACAGCAGAGTTATTCCCCTGTGAACTCTTTGCACCTGCTCAATGCCCACCTGGCAGAGCTCCACAGAATCCCCAGTGATTATGGCTTCTGTCTGAACTCACAACAGAGTTCCTCCAACTGCACCTTCTGCCTATGCTCAATGCCCACTTGGCAGAGCTTTACAGAACTCACAGCTAAGTTTTGTCTGCAACTGTGTCTCTCATACACAGCCTTGCCTCCAAGGTATTCAGCAACCTTGAGGTCTTCCCTAAGTTGTTGATTTCAGTTCTTGTGCTACAACACGTCTTTGTCTGAAACCGCAGTATTCAGAAGTGCATCCTATGTGCACAGCTCTTAGAACCCACAGTGTTCTGTCACACCCTCCTGGTATGAAGCCTCAAAGACATTCTATCCCTGAAAGTCAAACACACTCCTGCAAATGCATGATAACATCATACATCTACAACATACATAAAGAACACTCACAAACATCCACATAACATATAAATACATGCAGGAAAAACTGCTTCTGTTTATATTAAAATGGCAAATGCCTGTTTATACAAGGTGTTCCTAAGCACGACCTGTAACAAGGTCTCGACTCTTCTCTTTTGCTCTCTACTCACATATTCTCTACTATCTCAACTTCTTCGACTTACTACAAAATGAGATACAAAATCTCTTTTACCTGAGGGGGCTCTTCGAGCTCTTCCCTCCAATCTACCTACCCTATTCATTTACATTGAATGGGTTGTCTAGTCTAGCATCTGGATCTAGATCTCAGCCATACAACATTAATGGCCGATCTACTTACGCTTTCACAAAGGCATGGCTTCTATGGCTCACCAGCCTACAACATTTAATTACATTCAATTTAGATTTAAATGAGGACCGCGCCTCTCTCTTCATATTTGAATGCACGCGCTCAACATGGATGGCTGGCTGACATGGAGAGATGCTCCTGCATCAAACTCCTCAGTTGCAAAATTCATGAGCTCCTACTCATGAGCTTCCCATCTCTGATGTTGAAATCCCCCTGGATCCCAAATCATCCTTTGGAGTTGTTCATCCGCTCCATTCTGCTGTTGCTGTTGCTTCTGCACTGCTGTTGATGTTGCTTCCTTTCTACTCAGCTACTCCTCGTTGGTAGTCTTTACTGACCTCAACATCAACCTTCTGATCTCTTATATCATCTCGTCCAACTGCTCCAGTGGTTGGCTCTATTTTTGCAGTCTCCCTAGCTACAAATTTTTTTGGCACATGAGAAGATCATCATAATCTCCCATGCCTTCTCCATCATCTTCCAACTTCACCTGTTGGATGTGCACGCTCTGCACTTTCAACCTCTCTTCCGGGGCTTCAATCTGTTCCCACAAATCAGAAAAACAAATGTTGTCTGCTTCTTCTTCTGTTGCTGCTGCAAACTCCCATGTTGCAGTCTTTTCAGTCTCCTGGCTGAAAATACTGAGCCATTCCTCAGAATGCTCATCATCCTCTTCTGCTTACTCTGCTTTTAGTTTCAGTGCTACAACTTCTTTAGCTTCCTGGTTGAAATCATTGAGACACTCCTCAGAATGCTCATTTTCTTCTTTGTCGGCGTGGGAAGCTTCCAAAGTCTGCTCCAATTCTTCTTTCCTGACAATCACAACTGACTATTCTACTATTGTTGTTGCATATGCAACACAGATTTTTTCCTCCTCTTGGGAAAATGGTAGGAATACTCTAATTCCCCCAATCATCAGAATATTATCCTGATCTTCCTCCTCTGTCAGTTGCACATGCTGATCTAAATCCATTTCTGAATTTATGAGACCCTCCGATAGTCTCATCTACTCTGTCAGCTCCTCAAGCTGATCAAAACTCACCTGCTCATCCCTGCCCACCTGGCAATATGGGATTCTTCCACTGATCTCCTGGAGGACTATGAGATCAACCAATCCCATCTTCATCAGCAACCCTTGCTGAATTGAACTCACCCCCGAGTCCATGAGACTTTCAGACAGTCTCGAATTTTCATCTCTACCCACCTGGCAATCTGAGATGCTTCCACTACCCTCCTGGCAGTCTTTGAGATCCCGCAGTGACCTCATATCATTTCCCAGCTGGCAATGTGAAATTCCCTGGCTATCCTCCTAACAGTCTGTGAGATCCCGCAACGATCTCATCTCTTTACCCACCCGACAAACTTGAATTTCTTCTCTGCCCTCTTGGCAGTTCTTGAGATCTTCAGCTGATCCCAATTCATTTTCTTCATCATCGAGACCTCTCCCAGTATCTGGTTCACATACCTGAATCATTTCTTCTTCTGGTCCATTGAGGTTTTCAGCATACCTCAACCATCTTTTTAACAGCCTGCACTACCCTCTGACCATCAACTCCTTGACTGGCCATTTTTCTTTTGGCTTCTTCATGGGACATTCATGCATCCATCTCGACCTCTTATCCTGTCGCATCCACAGTTTGAGCTTTTCTATGTCTTCCTTTAATTCATAGAGCTCTTTATCCATTTCTGCAATCTTTTCTGCCTTGCTCTTCTTCCAACATGCCTATGGCCTTCAGTAACCATGGTTTTGTCTTTGTCTGCTTTCCTAGCAAACCTGTTGCTATCAATATGCACTAAGATTTCTACCAGCTTCATCCTATAGTCCTCATGACTGCTTATGGACTTTTTCCTACCTGCAAACAAATCCTTACATAGTCTCCAGTGCTCTGTATTCCTCCCTCTGCTTGAAATATACAAACAAAGTTCTAGCTTTGATACCACTTGATGGCGCGATGATGCTCCTACATACCCCACAAGGTCTCTGCGCCTGACCTCCCGATATTCAAGGATCGCTCAGTCTTCCCTTCTGAGCCGAAGTGGCTCTTTGGAGTCCCAATGGAATCCCTATGAAAAACCTGATCCATAGGTCCTTATTTCATCCACACGGCTCTCTTCACTTAACTGTGCTCTTTCCTTGATTTAATTTTGGGCTTCGGGGCTTCGTGATCCCCAACGTCAAGAGTTCCTGTCCTCTTGAATCCCCGATCTCCGATGAGTCAATTTCACCGGTACGCGCCCTTTACGCGTTAGCCCTCCTGGCTATGCCCTGGTCCATGTGACCACTTTCCATAAGACCGCAGCCTTATATCTTTCTTTCAGGGTTTTGGGCTTCAAAATCCCAATGCACTCCAACTCCTGTTAGCGCTCCAGGCTAGACTCCTGGACCACATGACCACCTATCATATGACCACAACCATATACTCTTGTCAGGGTTTCGATCTTTCCAATTCCGAAACACATATGTCCTTAGGTTTCGCAATTCCTCGAATCCTGACACGCTCTTTACACACTAGCTCTCCTAGCTAGGCTCTTGGCCCATATGACCGTTATCCCCGTGACCACAGTCATACCTCTTCATCGGGGTTTCGAGATTTTCAATGCTGCAATGCATTGGCTCACGATATTCCTGATTCCTTGAATCCTGACTCTCCGATATGCTGACAGCTAGCTCCTTAAACGACACTTCCCACTTCTCCAATATGATGACAGCTAGAAACTCCTGTCCACCTTTAGCCTGATCAATGGTCGTGATTGCCTATGAAACCAATGGCTCCAGATCTCCCTTGGGAATTTAGGGTTTCAAATGTCGAAAAACATTTTCCCTCGGGACTGTCGATCCCTCGAATCCTGATTCTCCACTGCGCTGACAGCTGGCTCCCACAATGGAACTTCCCTCCTTATCGAGGTTTCAGACTTTGCGATTCTGAATTGCATAAACACCTTGTCACTAGGATTCCCGATATCTCGATGACCCAAATGTTGATAGACGGCTTCCTATTGAAACTTTCCCCAATGGCTCTGATTGCTGTCGTGCATCCTCTTCTGATGGACGATCCTGATCGCCTCTCGCAATTTCGAGAATTTTGATGTCCGAATTTTCACGACCTCAGGAACTCCGATTTCCTGAGTGCCGATATGCTGACTCTCTTCGGATTTCTGACACTTGTCTCCCCAAACGGACGGCTCGGATTATCTCGGGGTTTTCACTATGGGCTTCCCTGATCTCCTGTCCATGGGAACGCCGATATCCTGACTCCTGACGCCTCGATCTCCGCCACGTGTCTCCACTAACAGACAATCCAGATCTTCCCAGGACTTTTCCTATAGAAATCTCCAATCTCATTTCATCGAGACTTCCAATTCCATGAACGTTGATATCCCAATAACTGTCGGGACTTCTGCCTGGCGTGAGAAGGGTTAAACCCCATGCACTTCCTGTCTGATCTGACAGCTGACGGGATTTCTGAATGAGATCCAACGGCTCACGATCTCCCCCTTTTGTGCACTTCTCCTGAGCTTCCTGGACGTAGAAATCAATGGTCCAGATCTCTTTTCTCCCCCGATCTGATGGCTACTGTGCTCTCCTGAGCTTCCTGCACACTTTCTTCCGATGCTTGGAAGAATTCCAAGTCTCCAAAGGCATCGACCTTTGTCCTCTTTTCCCTCTGTGAGCTCCACAGCTTTAAGTCTTTCTTGCGTATGAAAACGTTGTTCCCCCTGAGCTCCTGGGAACTCTGAACTCCTCCAAAGAGTTCTTGAACCTCTGCACTCCTTGAAACTATGCTCTATACCTGAAAGCACTTGCCCTCCTGAGCTTATCCTTCTTCCGAATCCTTGAAGGATTCTTGGACTCCTACGCTTCTGCAGAGTCTTCGCGCACACACAGTGTTGCCTCTCCTGAGCTTCTCACAAGCTCAGACCCCTAAGGGATTTTGTCTTTCTTCCTTCTCTCCCACAGATGGAGAATGTTGGGATGCCCCCTGGCTATCCTCTGCCTCAAGCAACCTCTTGCTATGTGCTGCAAGGTGTTCAATAACCATGTGAAGATCCCTCAGTGGACTCTTCTTCAAATTACAGACCTCAAAAGAGTTCTCTTCTCCTTTCTGTGCCTGTCTGCACAATGTCTCTATGCCTACCTGGCAGAGTATCTTTTCACAAAAATTACAACAATTTTGTCTCCTTCTCCTGTGAACCTATGCACTCACTTGATGCCCACTTGGCAGAGCTCTCAGAATCCTTAGTGATTCTATTTCTTCTCAACTCACAGCAGATTTCTTCCCCTTTGCACTCCTTTCACCTACTCAATTCCCACCTGGCAGAGCTCCACAGAATCCCTAGTGATTCTGGCTTTTGTCTGAACTCACGACATAGTTCCTCCAACTGCACCTTGTGCCTGTGCTCAATGCCCACTTGGAAGAGCTTTACATAACTCACAGCTAAGTTCTGTCTGCAACTATGTCTCTCATACACAACCTTGCCTCCAAGTTATTCAACAACCTTGAGGTCTTCCCTGAGTTGTTGATTTCAGTTCTTGTGCCGCAACACATCTTTTTCTGAAACTGCAGTATTCAGAAGTGCATCCTCTGTGCACGGCTCTCAGAACCCGCAGTGTTCTGTCACATCCTCCTGGTATGAAGCCTCAAAGACCTTCTATCCTTGAAAGTCAAACACACTCCTGCAAATGCATGATAACAACATACATCTACAGCATACATAAAGAACACTCACAGATATCCACATAACACAGAAATACATGCAGGAAAAATTGCTTCTGTTTATATTAAAATGGAAAATGCCTATTTATACAAGGCGTTCCTAAGCATGACCTGTAACAAGGTCTCGGCTCTTCTCTTCTGCTCTCTACTCGCAGATTCTCTACTATCTCAACTTCTTCGACTTACTACAAAATGAGATACAAAATCTCTTTTACCTGAGGGGGCTCTTCGAGCTCTTCCCTCCAATCTACCTACCCTATTCAATTACATTGAATGGGCTGTCTAGTTCAGCATCTGGATCTAGATCTCAGCCATACAAAATTAATGGTCGATCTACTTACGCTTTCACAAAGGCACGGCTTCTATGGCTCATCAACCTACAACATTTAATTACATTCAATTCAGATTTAAATGAGGACTGCGCCTCTCTCTTTAGCTTTGAATGCATGCTCTCGACATGGCTGGCTGGCTGGCTGGCTAACATGGAGAGATGTTCCTACATCAAAATTAAAGACACCAAGTCGATAATCAAAACAGATGAGACAGAAATAAATCCTTTATTTCATTCCAATTCATCAAAGAATCATTCTCTTTACAAAATTGCCTGAGGAATTTTGGACCAAATTCAAACTTAGATGTCCCTGATGAAACATACAAAAGGACTTCTGACAAAAAATCAAAAAATTGAACTTGAAAAGTTGGATTAGCTTGCCACAGATTGTTTCCCACTCGAATTTTCACAATAGTCTTTGTTAGTCATGAAAACTAATTCAAAAACAGACAAGTTTACACAGACTATCAAAGATATATCAACACCTCTGAAAAACAAGTGTTTGAATTATGTAATTCATCCATGAATCTTGTTCTCTACAATAAGACTGTACTATTATAAAGAATAATTATTCCTTGAATAAATTAAGGAATGAATGAAAACTAAATTATCTCAACAAAAACTCAAAGAGCAGACCTTATTATGCTTCTCCTTCTATTCTCCTCTTGTTCCTCCCTTTCCTTTTGCCTTTAAGAAAATTAGAATTGGTTGAAGTAGTTGAACTACTTCATTAGTTAAGTTAACTAAAAACTCAACCAACTTTTTAGTTAGGGGGGGAAGTAATAAATCATAATAAGGGTTTTTTTAATAAATAATAACTAGTAGGTGGGCCCCTTGTGACTCCCTTTAGCTTTTAACAATCATAACACAACTAGTTAATTTAAACAAAACATCCCTCCTTGTGACTCCCATAATCACATTCATATTTGACAATTTATCTCAATGATATTTGCAATTATTTCCAAAATATATTACTCATATATCCAAAAAAAAGTATGTTGTCCAAAATTTTTGAAGTCAATTGTTCTCAACAATAAATAAATAAAAACTTAAAATCCATATTTCCCACTCTAAGATGCAATCCTTCCCTTTTTGTTGTTGTCACCTTTTGACCTCTCTAAATTTTCCTTTGGTTGTATTGATCCTTTAGGCCTAATCTCTCTAATCACATGAGAGCAATCATCCCTCAAATGCATCCAGGAGGATATAGATTTATCAGAGCCATTGGAGGGTGAGGAAGGGGTACGAGTGACTTTTCCTTTTTCAGGGGCATGGTGGGCCTTGGTTTTCAAACTTTTACTCACTTAGGAAGACTAAATTGCTGAGTGGATAGGGGTAGCTTGGACAATCTGATTGATGGTTGGAGGAGCAGGTAAAGACAAGTTAGGCTAGCCACGATGTTGGGAGACTGTCGAGTGGACAATCTCTTGCCATCCGTCATTTTTGGGAACTTCAAGATGCAATGATACATAAGGGGGAATGGGGATACTAGGGACTTGTGGGGCTTGGAAGGGAGGTCTTTTAGGCCTAGGTTGGACTACTCCTTGCCCGATCTAATTAAAAAACCCAACTTGAAATAACTGGCCTAACTCGTGCGAGTCAACATCAAATTGAATGGAGAATCTTGACCTTCTAGGGGCCCTGTTCCAATTACCTCTTCCTCGGTTACCTCTTCCATGGCTACCTCGGCTGAAAAAGCTCATTCCTGTATGCATGATTGATTAGAAAATAGTTTCTTTAACCACCATACATGACAAATATTTTTAAAATATGAAATAAATTTTGTCTTAGCAAACATATCAGACTCATGCAATCCAATCCATACAAATTGTTTAATCGTTAGCAATGAGCAGGGGGTGAATAAAGGTTCTAGGATATGCGAGGGGGTTGTATTGAGCGAAAAATGTTAAAATTAGGTAGAAACGATCATGGTTACTACTCATAGACAACAAACAATCAACTGTAATGTAAACCAAAGAAAATATCACTGTAGTCCATGCAAGAGCTTTGATTTCAAACTATTTCAATACAGAGTTCCTCTTAACCATAATTCAATTTTAGGAATAGGGAGTGAGTAATGAAAATGGGAAGGCGAGGGGATTCTAATTAGCGAAAAGTGAAATAATGGTAGGGGAAAAAAGCAGATACTATTCATAAAATTAATTAAGTAATCCATAACACAATTATGTATTTAATGCAAACATTTCAACACTAACCAAACAATTGTTGTGATCAATTAAACAATCATTGTGTGTAATTTAACCATTATTGTGTGTTAAAATTGTTCATTGTTCACATTTAAATCCCTAATACTTTTAATTAATCATAGTGTCATCATACTCAATATAATATGCCTTCCCAAACAACCTGTAAAAGAATTATGTTCACTCTCACGTCTTCTTTTGAACATTTAAAATAATTCCAATGAACACATAGTCATTTGTATTTACTCTATTTAACATCCAAACCATCAACCATTTTCATAAATTAATCCTTCAAATCAAACACAGACAATTCAATTCCTTAATTCAATTCAAGTCCTTAATTCAATTTAACAATTAAATTGCAATGAACCCATACTGTTATAGAACCCATGCCCATCTCTAATGGTGCAATCAATGATGCGATACATGATATCCATCAAACATACACAGTGGACAACCAAAACACAATCATCAATATTTCAAATTGCAATAATATCGATTGGCAATTTAAACACACAGTAACAACAACCATCATTTCAACTTATACGATGTTGTAGGAACACACAAACCATTCAAAACACAAGAGCATTTCTGTGAATGTATATGTCTAATTACTCTGAATCAAAACATCAAACGATGATGAGTTATCAATCCAATGCAAGGAGACAACAACTATATGTCCAATTCCATTTCTCGAATCAACCAATTTAAACCATGTTGAACTATCAAATCAATTTCCACGATAAAAGAATACATCGATTATACAAAAAAACACTATCAACATTGTTAACAGAGAAAACCAATAATCAACCACTGTCCATGATACTCCACCAACTCACAATAGTCAACCATGTGCCCAATCAGAAATAATTGGTTCATTTATCAAATCCAGGATTAAAATAATCAAGGATGGGCTCTAAGTAATCAAGGGTTTGCTCGGTGGAACCAACATAGGGAGACTGGAGTCGACCACACCAACTGCAGAGGAGAACCCTTCGAGACAACACAGTGGACACACATGCCACATAACCATTTTATTGCAAGACAGGTGACAGTTCACACTAGGTAGGAGGGATTATGAACAGAGGAGCAGAGGTTCCTCACTGGCCAATAAATAACACCGAGAACACGCAGGGCATAACCCTCATGGTTCCCCCCCCCAAAAAAAAATAATTTTGATATAAAAGAAGAGCCATGAAAGAGAAACCAACCCATAAAGAAAGCCTCTTGACATAATAGACATCATAACCCACTACGCAGACACCAACAACATAACAAGCCCGCTACCAGTTAAAAATGGTATGTAGTGACCCAAGGTGGTTCAAAATCAAACAAAGCAAACCATAACACCAAATATGTCTGGTAAGTTTACAAGAACTATGTAGAGACGACCAGCAAACCTAGACCAAATGAAACCCTTCAACCAAAACCTATAAGACAATAGATAGCCTTCATGGTTTCCACCACACATAATCATTAATAAAATCTTGACTTCAACTATCCATTTTTTTCATTTACAATGGATACACATAATCAACCATTCCAGAGAAATATCACAAGTTTACATAGTTTCCAGTATCAAGAAAAGCACAGACCAATACATCACCAAGAAAATATTTATTTCATAACCAGAGCAAGTTCATGGATGGTGGAAAAGACATACATGTAACCAAGAAGCCTTAAAAACGTGAGCTTGGTCGAGTAGTTCTTCCCTTGCCTGAAAATTTGAGCTTGACCACAATGAAAAACAATTGAACAATAGCCAAGCTAGGGTGACGTCCAATGGGAGAGGTATGGAGTGATGTGTAGTAAATGCACGTTGCTTCCATCCTCCACTCATTCAATTATTTAGTACACGCCAACCAGCCATCAATTAATCCATGCATCGAAATTAACGTCCATTACTTGCCAAGTGTGCCACCCTATCCATACTAACCAATGTCCAAAACCATAACACATATCGAATGTGCCTTCATATAACTCGACACATCGTGTAGGCACTAAATTTGTTAGCTAGGAATAACAATAATTCTTTTAATTTCATTTGCATATAATGTAGCATAGCTAGTATAGTATAGGATAGCTTCTCTTCCTTGGATTTTTTTCCTCATATTTATTTTATCTCTTATCACGAATACCATTTTTTTTTGTGCAGGTATAACATGTAATAGATCATGGCACCAGTATATTTGTAATAATAGTTCACATAAGCCATCACGACATGAAATTGAGAATTTAGAGTAATGAAACCCACACATAGCATGCATTATCCATCTGTTGTTTGTCGCAAATAGAACCAGTATTTCATCATCATCATGTAGGACCATGTAAGCATCATCGAACAACAATATAAAATGATTAACAAGATTATCTTTGATATTCCAATATACAAGGGGGTCTCACCGACTATTATTATATATATCATTAGCTTATAATAATAGGCTTTTAGCAATACTTTGTAGCCGAAATCCTCGTTGCAATTTTTATCGTCAACAAACTGGCGACTCCACGGGGAAAATTGTTTTCAACAGATTTAGAACTCATAACACATGGTTCGCAGACCAAGAACAACGGATCAAGAAGATATAACCAAGATGATTATGCAACAGGGGGAAATGAGTGGATTTAATGGGAAAATGACCGGGAATTTGGGAATAACTCATGAAAAATGTTAAGTATGAGGGGGTTTATCCCTGTATGCATAATCATTCAACCGGAACCTGCTCTTTACTTCAAGGAGAAAATTTTATGGACTTTCTCTTTTAAATTCTCAAATGGATGAATAATTGGAAAGCAAAAGTAGGAGATAACCAACTTCTTTATAAGACAACATCGAAAGTAGATAACAAATGCAAGTGTTCTTTCAGGGTGGACATCGTAGTAGCTATGTAAGATTGATTGTTATTGACTAACAATATCTTGCAAGAGTGTCACTGTGGAAGAACTGATCCAACACCTTATTCTTTGACCAAATCAACTAAAGATGAACAATAATAAAAATCATGACAGAATTAAAATTGAAATTTTTTAAATAGCAGAAATAAAATGATAGAAATGTAAAAGCAGTAGGAAAATGATAACAACAGAAAGCAGAAATCAAAATACTGTAAAATCATAAATAAAAATAGTGAAAAACAATGAAAGAAGCACCAGACTACTAATATACATAAAATCCAAACAACGTTAGAACTTTTCAAGTTGGTTCCACGTAACGTTTCAAGTGAGAACCGTTAGTGTTGTAGGAAAACAATTGCTCCTGTAAATCCTTTAGAATGTAAGAGTTAGTACCCAGGACAAAGATGATGTTGAAAGGACCCAACCATAATTCTTGAGACTTCGATACAATTGACATCCCTTTAAATTGGATAATTAGATCATCAAGATAGATATGAATAACTTCACCGATCAAATAGTCAAGAGTTATTTGCATAGGTATTTTAAAAGTGGTACTTGCATCAAATAATATAGAAGGCATACATTCATAAGTCAAGGTACCCTAAGTAGTAATAAAGGTGGTTTTGAATTTATCTTCCTCTTTTACCCTGATTTGATTGTAACCAGAAAAAACATCAAGTAAGGGCATCATTTGTGACCCTGCGACTCGTTGCAAAATCATTTCTATGTTAGGGAAAGGAAGATAACCTTTCATAATAGCCTGCTTAAATGCGTGAAAATCAACGCAAAATATGACATGATCAGTGGATTTATGGACAAGGACCAACTCTGAAACCCATTCAGAATATTTTGCAGGAAAGATGATACCATCCTTCAAGATTTTTTCCAATCCTTTTCAAATAATTGCTTTCATCACAGGATTTATAGGTATTTGTTTTTTCCTAGCTGGTTTTATGCCTTCCTTTATGGGGATGGAATGTTGCATAATACCAGGATCAAAACCACGAAGATACTCATAATACCAAGAAAAAACATCTTGAAATTCACCAAGTAGCTTAGTAAACTTCATTTTCTCTTCATCGAAATATTGGGCAACTATTTTAACATTTTTTGGATATTTGGGTGTCCCAATGTTTAAGGAGATGGTTTCACCCACCTTCATTTTCGACTCCTCTTCTTTCTGTTTCTATTTATTTCCTACATCACTTGATGAAAATGAACTATCTAGAGGAGTCAAGCCTTTAGGAATCTTATTATCTTCTATGGATATGATTTCCTTGGGCTTAAAAGGTTCATTTTGAATGAAATCACAACTTCCCTCATCTTTAGAGAAGACCTGCCAAGATTATATGTTTTTAGGGATATGTGGATGATATAGATATTGAAAAGTACAATCAGGTCTATTTGGCAGAAGTTTCTGATTAGGAGAGGCTACAAAAACAACTATCTGATCAGTCATTGAGTTCAATTCTCTCTTAACATGAGTGATGTTGAAGGATAATAGGTTCGAGATAAGTGCCCAAACAATTTGGGTGTATCATTTCATAAACTTGTTTCTAGGAGAGTAAATATTACGTACAAGGTTCACAACAAACTCGGAATCCCCAAAACCTAAAAGGTGAACACAACCAATATTATAGTCATTTCCAATGCCTAATAACAAATCTTTGAATTTAGTGACATTGCTCATGCAAGCAAACTCCAAACTATAAGAAAAGTTACAGATTTTTCCTACAGGAGAAATCAAGATTATGCCAGCTTTGTTACCTTTATTAGAGCATGAACCATAAAAGTGCATGTGACACATACTATCATCTTAATCAATTTGTTCTAAGGGAATGTTATCCTCCTCAGCAAAGATGGAATACACTCCTAGGTCCTCTTCAATATAGTTTACATTAGGTTGTGGGACACTCTCTATGTAAGGTGAAATCCTTCCCTCTCTAAGGACTATAATGTTTTTACCATTCTGAGGAATAGATAAATGTGTTCCATCGAGTGAGAGGTATCCACCCATTAAATATTTCCAATCTCTTCCGAAGATAATTGAGTAATTTTTTATTAGCATATCAATTACATAAATGCTAAGGGTTGTCCTTATTTCAGGGTGTGTGCACAAAACTAGGGTCACATCTTTAATCTCACCTATGGTCATTTTTTGTAGACTATTATAGGAGAGCATGCTTCTGGCATTTTCATTTGTACAAGACAAGCCTAGCTCTTCCATAATAATATTCGACATCACACTTGGGCCTGAACTGCCATCAATGAGGCAACAATGGGAAATCTTATCCATAATATTTAAAGAATTATGAAAATGGGGATTTTTTACAGGGTATCTAAAGTTATGTACACCTACTTTATTTACATATGAATCCTCTTCATCCACCTCTTCAGAGAGATTGGCTACAACAGAATCTTTTCCTTCCATGAATTGTTTCAGATGCCTCTGTTGTTCAGGGATGGAAACCATGTCCAAAAGGGTTACATATTCTTTGATGTTGGCCAACTGATTCATAATATTATATTTGGAAGAGGGGAGAGGGGAGGTAATTCCTTGATTTTCAAGAACTTTAGGAACCTGAACAATAGCAGTCAGTGAGGATGAGCTTGGGATAGAAGAATTGTGGGGAGGATCAAATTTGTCTTTGGGAGAATAGGATTTGTTCCTGGTATTGATGATCATGACATCTTCTGGCTCTGCAAAATCTAGGACAACGATGGTTGTTTCTGGTCTTTTACCAAAGATATTATTTCTGGCACTCTTCCTTACCTCACATGTGTCTTCCTCATGGTGTTCCTCACAAAAGTTACACCAACTTCGAGGCAAGATAGTTTTAGGATGAAAATTATTTTCAATTGAATTTATAAAGGGGGGTGCAAAAGAGGATGAAGCTCCAGGGGTGAGAGGGGAGGCAGTTCCTTTTCGCTCATACGCTATCATACAATTATTCATATCTTGTACTAGTTGTAAGAGGGAGGAAATGTATGTTTGTTTAACTAATTCTCCCTGAGGAAGACCTGTTCTTTCAAGTTGTTCTTCATACTCTAAAAAAGTATGCAGAGTGGAACCAAGGTTATCAATGGATTTTTCCTCAAGCCTATGACGATATGGGGAAGGTAATGCATGAAAGTAGCTTGGTTCTAAGGTCGAATTAGTTCAGGGATTTGATTGTATAATTTAGTGAAACGCAAGTTGAAGGACTTGATGGTCTCACCATCCTTATAGGCGATGTTATTGTACTCCCATAACTTCTCAACTGGGCTTTTAGATTTCCCATAGGTGGACCTGAACCAGTAAACTAAATCCTCCCAAGTAGACAGAATCTTAGGAGGAAGGTCAAAGAAGTTGATCACATCCTTTCCTTCCACGGAATTGACGAATAAGCGCATGCAAGTATCGTTGTCATTGGCTCCTATGTTGTGACAAGAATTAGAAAATGCCACCAAGTGTTCATTTGTAGCGACAGTGTTATTTCCCAAAAACCTTGGGAGATGGTCTTTGAATTTAGGAAGTGGACGAGTAGAAGGTGCTAGTTTAAGAGGAGAGGACGCATGCCACGGTGTGGTTGTGGCGTCTTCTTCAAACTGAAAAAGACCATACTTTTTAATGACTTTGGTGGGATTTGTGGTATATTGGATAGGGATATGGTGGCTATATAAGTTACCAATCATTGACGAAGATGAATTATGAGAGGAGGAAGCACTTCCAGTGCCACCAGAGCCACCACTATATGTCATCTTGTGGATGATAGGTGAGGGAGAAAAAGACGAACTAGATGAATCAAACAAATTTCTCCTTAGAGAACTTTGTTGGGTTGATAACACAATGTTCCTTCTTCTTATTTCAACAAGAGGATTAATTTAAAGGTGATAAGCCTCTTCTTCTTCTAGATACACGAGATTCTAAGGACATGAAAGAAAGGCCAAAACGGAAGGGACAAGAAGGTTACTACTGATTTCTAGGTTGTCTACATCTAACTTCCCAACATTCTTGGGCACTAATATCTCGTTCAATTGTTTCCCCTAAATGATTAAGCTCAACATGAGTATTGGTAGTGTCTAAAATGGTGTTGAACAAATTCAAAGCAATGCTAGTCTTATCTTGAAGATCGGGATCAATATGAGGATGCCTTGCAACAGGCACAGTCATTAAGAAATAAAAAAGTCAAAGAACCAATATTGTAAAAATAGATGTATTGATGCTAATCAAGCATAAAAATTAACCAGAGAGATATTGAATATCTCCCCAGTATGTTCACCAAATAAATGTTGAGGAAAAGATATGAAATGATCTTACTCAAGAATTTTCATATTTTTCTTGGCTAAATAAAAATAGACGGGAATATCACCCTATTTTTATAGCCATCAAAATTAATATCCTAACTCACAAGTATCGATTACAAGTTCTTAGGATGGTTTTTTATAAATAAAAGCTTGCTGAAAAATTCATTATTTATGTGTTTTTCTAAACATAACATATGCTGAAATAAATATAGAGATAGAAGTAAAGACACCAAGTCAGTAATCAAACAGATGAGACATAAAGAGATCCTTTATTTTATTCCAATTCATCAAAGAATCATTCTCTTTACAAAATTTCCTGAGGAATTTTGGACCAAAGTCAAACTTAGACGTCCCTGATGAAACAAACAAAAGGACTTCTGACAAAAAATAAAAAAACTAAACTTGAAAAGATGGATCAGCTTTCCACAGATTGTTTCCCACTCGACTCTACACAATAGCCTTTGTCAGTCATGAAAACTAATTCACAAACAAAAAAGTCTACATAGACTATCAAAGATAGATCAACACCTCTGAAAAACAAGTGTCTGAATGATGTAATTCAGCCCTGAATCTTGGTGTCTACAATAAGACCCTGCTATCATAAAAAATAATTAGGCCTTGAATAAATTAAGGAATGAATGAAAATTGAATTATCTCAACAAAAACTCAAAGACAAGACCTTAGTATGCTTCTCCTTCTATTCTCCTATTGTTCCTCCCTTTCCTTTTGCCTTTAAGAAAATTAGAATTGGTTGAATTAGTTGAACTATTTCATTAGTTAAAGTAACAAAAAACTCAACCAAACTTTTAGTTAGGGGGAAAAGTAATAAATCATAACAAGTTTTTTTTAAATAAATAATAACTAGTAGGTGGAACCCCTTGTGACTCCCTTTATCTTTTAACAATAATAACACAACTAGTTAATTTAAACAAAACATCCCTCCTTGTGACTCCCATCATCACATTCATATTTGACAATTTATCTCAATGATATTTGCAATCATTTCCAAAATATATTACTCATATATCCAAAAAACGTATGCTGTCCAAAATTTTTGAAGTCAACTGTTCTAAAAAATAAATAAATAAAAACTTAAAATCCATGTTTCCCACTCTGAGATGCAATCCTTCCCTTGTTTTTGTTTTCACCTTTTGACCTCTCTGAATTTTCCTTTGGCTTTGTTGAGCCTTTAGGCCTAATATCACTAATCATATGAGAGCAATCATCCCTCAAATGCATCCGGGAGGATACGTATTTATCATAGCCATTGGAGGGTGGGGAAGGGGCATCAGGGGATTTTCCTTTGTCAGGGGCATGATGGGCCTTGGTTTTCAACCTTTTACTCACCTGGGAAAACTAGTGAGTGGACAGGGGTAGCTTGGAAAATCTGATTGATGGGTGGAGGAGCATGTAAAGACAAGTTAGGCTAGCCACGATGTTGGGAGACTGTCGGGTGGACAATCTCTTTCCTTCCTTCATTTTTGGGAACTTCAGGATGAAATGAGACATGAGGGGGCACAGGGGTACTAGGGACCTATGGGGTTTGGAAGGGAAGCCTTTCAGGCCTAGGTTGGACCACTCCTTTCCTGATCCAATTAAAAAACCCATCTTGAAATAGTTGGCCTAAATCTTGCGAGTCAACATCAAAGTGAATGGAGAATCTTGGCCTTCTAGGGCCCCTGTTCCAATTAACTCTTCCTCGGTTACCTTTGCCATGGCTACCTTGGATGAAAAATCTCATTCATGTATGCATGATTGATTAGAAAATAGTTTCTTTAACCACCATACATGACAACTCTTTTTAAAATATGAAATAAATTTTGGCTTAGCAACATATCAAACTCATGCAATCCAATCCATACAAATTGTTTAATCGTTGTCAATGAGCAAGGGGTGAATAAAGGTTCTAGGATATGCGAGGGGGTTGAATTGAGTGAAAAATGTTAAAATGAGGGGGAAATGGTCATGGTTACTTCTCATAAACAACAAACAATCAACTGTAATGTAAACCAAAGAACATATCACTATAGTACATCCAAGAGATGTGATTTCAAATTGTTTCAATACAAAGTTCCTCTTAACTGTAATTAAATTTTAAGAACAGGGAGTGAGTAATGAAAATGGGAAGGCGAGGGGATTCTAATTAGTGAAAAGTGAAATAATGATAGGGGAAAAAGAAGATAATGTTCATAAAATCAATTAAGTAATCCATAACACAATTTTGTATTTAATGCAAATGTTTCAATACTAACGAAACAATTTTTGTGATCAGTTAAAAAATCACTGTGTGTAATTTAACCATTATTGTGTGTTAAACTTTCTCACTGTTCGCATTTAAATCCCTAATACTTTTAATTAATCATAGCGTCATCATACTCAAAATAATATGCCTTCCAAAACAACATGTAAAAGAATTTTGTTCACTCTCACTTCTTCTTTTGAACATTTAAAATAATTCCAATAAACACACAATCATTTGTATTGACTCTATTTAGCATCCAAACCATCAGCCATTGTCATAAATTAATCCTTCAAATCAAACATAGACACAAGTTATTTTAAAATCGTGCCCGATTCCATTCCTTAATTCAATTTAACAATTAAAATGCAATGAAATCATACTTTTATAGAACCCGTGCCCATATATGATGGTGCAATCAATGATACGGTGCACGATACCCATCAAACATACATAGTGGATAGCCAAAACACAATCATCAATATTTCAAATTGCAATAATATTGATTGGCAATTTAAACACACAATAACAACAACCATCATTTCAACTTATACGATGTTGTAGGAACACATAAACCATTCAAAACCTAAGAGAATTTATGTGTATGTATATGTCTAATTACTCTAAATCAAAACATCAAACGATGTTGAGTTATCAATCCAATGCAAGGAGACAACAATGTTATGTCCAATTCCATTTCTCGAATCAACCAATTTAAACCATGTTGAACTATCGAATCAATTGCCACAATAAAAGAATACAACGATTATACAAAAAACCACTATCAACACTATTAATAGAGACAACCAATAATCAACCAATGTCGATGATACTCCACCAACTCACAACAATCAACCATGTGACCGACTGAGAATAACTGGTTCATTTATCAAAATCGAGATTAAAATAATCAAGGGTGGGCTCTAAGTAATCAAGGGTTCACTCGGTGGAACCAACATAAGGAGATTGGAGTCGACCACACCAACTGCAGAGGAGAACCCTTCGAGACAACACAGTGGACACACAGGCCACATAACCATTTTCTTGCAAGACGGTTGATAATTCACACCAGGTAGGAGGGATTATGAACAGAGGAGCATAGGTTCCTCACTGGCCAATAAATAACACCAAGAACACGCAGGGCATAACCCTCACAATTCCCCCCCCAAAAAAACAATAATGTTCATATAAAAGCAGAGCCATGAAATAGAAACCAATGCCTAAAGTGAGCCTCTTGGCATAATATCCATCATAGCCCACTGCGTAGACACCAACAACATAACGAGCTCGCTACCAGTTAAAAACGGTATGTAGTGACCCAAGGTGGTTCAAAATCAAACACAACAACCCCATAACACCAAATACAAATGGTAAGTTTACAAGAACTGTGTAGAGGCGACAAACAATCCTGGACCGAATGAAACCCTTCAACCAAAACCTATAGGACAACAGAGAGCCTTCATGGCTTCCACCACATGGAATCATCAATAAAATTGTGACTTCGACTATCCATTTTTTTCATTTACAATGGATACACACAACCAACCATTCCAGAGAAATAGCACACATTTACATAGTTTCCAGTCTCAAGAAAAGCACAGACCAAAACATCACAAAGCCAATATCTATTTCATAAATAGAGCAAGTTCATGGATGGTGGAAAAGACATACCTGTAACCAAAAAGCCTTAAAAACGTGAGCTTGGTCAAGCAATTATTGCCTTGCCTGAAAATCAAAGCTTAACCACATCGAACAACAATTGAATAATAGCCAAGCTAGGGTGATGGCCAGTGGGAGAGGTATGGAGTGATGTGTAGTAAATGCACATCGCTTCCATCCTCCACTAATTCAATTACTTAGTACACACCACCCAACCATCCTTTAATCCATTCAATTAATCAATGCATCGAATACAACATCCATTACATTCCAAGTGAACCACCCTATCCATACTAACCAATGTCCAAAACCATAAAACATATCGAATGTACCTTCATATAACTCAATACATTATGTAGCCACTAACTTTATTAGCTATGACTAACAATAATCCTTTTAATTTCATTTGCATATAATGTAACATAGCATAGTATAGTATAGGATAGCTTCTCTTCCTTGGATTTTTTTACTCATATTGCTTTTATCTCTTATCATGACTAACATGTGTTTTTGTGCAGGTGTAACATGTAATAGATCATGGCACCAATAGCATTGTAATAACAATTCACATAAGCCATCATGACATGAAATTGAGAATTTAGAGTAACGAAACCCACACATAGCATGCATTATACATTTTCTATTTGTCGCAAATAGAACCAGTACTTTGATGCAGGAGCATTGCCAATGTCAAGCGAGCGTGGGGAAAGCGCCAACACATTTTGGACACATTATAAATTGTTTAAAAACTTTTGAAGTTAATGCGCCAATCTTAAATGAGATAATTAAGAAGGAGCGCACTTGTAATATTGTAAAGGACCTTGAGCGATTTGCTCTCATCCATAGTAGGTAGAAGGCATTTATAATAGTTAATGCAAGTAGATAGAAATTAATGCGTAGATTAGACAGTTTTAGAATGAGAGAGGGAAACAGGATATAGACACCCTCATTGTGTATTGTAAGGGGGGGATTCCAATTGAGAGAATAGTAGTGAAGAACATTACCAAGAGAAGAGCATACAGAGCTGGAATAGAGAAACTGTGTTTGAAAAACTCCCATGTACAAAGATTTGAGTTAATAGAAGAAGTCTTAATTTAGATTCATGGCGTTGTATTTGTTTCTTGTATATGTATGTTGAATGGTATGTTCATGGTTTTACTCTTTCTATTATACATTTGCTTTCTATGTTGTGTATGGATGATTTCAGGATTATGTTTGAAGTCTGAGAGAGAAAGAGTTAGGAAACGAGTTTCAATTGTTTCTCTATCTGAGCGAGAGTTCCTGCAAGGAGTGCAGTTGAATTGTCCACAAGGAGTGCGTTGACAAAAAGGGTTCAGAGGTTTTGTCTCTGAAAGCTCATATAGGTTAGATTTTGTTCTCATTTCCTCTGAAGGGTAGATTTGACACAGGAGTCGTGCAAGGTGTGCACAGACCAAGATTGAATCCAGGGTTTGAAACCTGAGAAACTATTGAAGGACTGTTGTTGCAAGGAGTGTGTAGAGTCAAAAGTGCTCAACACTGAAGTGTTGGAAGGTTTTCCACAAGGAGTGCATGCATGAGATTCTTGAAAGACTCAAAGTCGTGGAAAACTTCAGAAGGATTCGAACCTGTGAATTCATTGAAGGGAAGAGACAAACGGTCAAAATTCTTTGTGGAGAATTTGCGAAATCCCACCAGCCATCTGATCTGACACAGAAGCAATGGGGGTTACGAATGATTTTCCCCAGTTACAAGCTCAGGATATCGTGAGCCGTCAGATCCTCACTTATATACTTGTCAGTCATGGGATCTGACAGGAGTTGCACGAAGGTTAAAATCTTGCAAGAAGAGTGAAGGTCCCGAAAGACATCGGGATATTGGGGTTTCTGAATTTGAGATATCGGGAGTCTCGAGGACAGGAGATCGAGTCACTTCATAGTGAAAATCCTGATTTTGGATCTGGACCATCCATCTGTAGAGACACATGGCGGAGATCAAGAACCCATCGATATTTTGGCTACCGGGGTTTTGAGTTGACAGAGAAACTACGACATTAGGGAATCGCAAGTCGCAAAATCCTGAGACTGAATCAGGACCATCCATCAGTTGAGACACGTGGCGGAGATCGGGAGTCATCGGTATAGCGAGATTCAGCATTTCGTGAATCCTAAAGATGACACATCCGGAGTATTTGATTTCATGAAATCATGAAATGATTGAGGACCATCCATCATAGGAGGACATGTGGAAAAAATCCTAGATTTCGGGGAAAATTCCGATAGGAGATTCCATCGGCATTTTGGGATTTGGCGTTTCGCAAATCTTGAAGATAAGAAGCATGCGCATTTCAGAACTGTGAAGTCCAAAACCCCGACAAGGTGGAAAGCTCTGTTGTGGGGCTAGCTGATGTCATTTCATCATATAGGAGGTTGGGAATCAGAACTTCAGGAGTTTCGAGGGAAAGAACCCATAAGCATTTGATTTCTCAAGATCGCGAAGCGATGAGGACCATCCATCTCGAGGGGACGTGTGGCAACAATCTAGGTTTTAGATGAAAAATCCTAAAAGGGAAATCATTTCGGGAAATCGGGATTCGGAGGATTGGGAATCCTGAGGATAAAGGGTCCATGCGTTTCGACATTTGAAAGCCTGAAATCACGAAAGACATAGGACTGCGGTCATATGGAATAGTGGTCACATGGACCAGAAGGTAGCCATGGGGACTAAACATTGTTGAAGCCGTTTCGACATTTCAGGATACCGGAGATCGGGTATCGAGAAGACTAAGGGTCTCGTTAATGGGAATTGCGAAACCCCGAAACCCAAAATTTTTGTTGGGGAGAGATCAGGTATGCACAGAAGTCATGACAGGGGAAAAGGAAGGACCTGTGAATCGGCTTTTTAACAGAGATTCTAGTGAGGAATCGAAAGAGCCACTTCAGCTCGAAGGTGAAATTAGAATGATCTGTTAATACTGAGAGGTCAGCGTAGAGACTGTGGCCGAGGCAGGGGCACAACCATACACCATCATTTGGTATCAGATCATAGAAAGGTTTCTTTGCTTTCTGTAGCAAGGAAAAGGAAGATTCACCATGCCACCAAGAATAAGGGATAGGCAAACACTCGATCCGCCAAAGGAAAGGGAAATACCAAGAAGAAGAGGTAGGTAGATGCTTGACCCATCCATGGCAAGAGAAATGCGTGATTTACGCGCCAGACTTGAGGACATGGAGATAGCACAGAGGCACACAGTCGGTGTTGGTGATCTTAGTGATTCCAAAAGTGAAAATGAAGTTGAACATGAAGAAGAATAAATTTCAGTGGAAGATGCCGCAAATGAACGCTTGATTAGAGTTGTCGCAAGGATGGGTGCTAGGGCAAAAATGGACATCCCAGTTTATGAGGGAAACCTAGATGCTGAAGAGCTTCTAGACTGGATTAGAGCTCTAGACACTTATTTTGACTATGAATATGTCAAGGAAGACAAGAAGGTCATACATGTTGTCACAAGATTGAAAGGACACACAACATTGTGGTGGGATGAACTACAAGCTGACAGACGCTGCAAAGGCAAGAAAAAAATCAAGAGTTGGGATAGGATGATTGCAAAGATGAAGGAAGAATTCATTGCCAGTGATTACCAGATTAATTTGTTTCAAAGAATGCAAAATTTGAGACAGAAGTTGATGACAGTGAAGGAATATACTGAAGAATTCTACAGGCTGAACATCAAGGTAGGTCATCAGGAAAGCGATGATGAAAAGGTTGTTAGGTACATGAATGGCCTGAGATACGACATTCAGGATGAGATGAGCATGATGACCATCTGAACGGTGGAAGATGCTTATCAGATGGCTCTAAAAGTTGAAGAGAAGCTGAGCTGAAAACAAGGTTAGAGAGGCCGAGGCAGAAGTCAAGCCAGAGGCAAATCAGTTGCCCAGGATAGAAATCTGAAACACAAAGAAGATGGAAAAAAACCTCAGACTCAGACTGAGAGAGGTGGAAGTTCGCAGAGAGGGCAACATACCGAACAGAGAGGTCAGTATGTAGATGGAAACAGTTTTCCTCGTACTAGAGGTAGAGGAAGAGGAAGAGGTGGAGTAATAAAGTGCTTCACATGTGGAAAGAATGGACAAAAATCTTATGAATGTCCAGATAAGAAGAAAGAAGGTGGTGAGGCTCACATTTCTAAATCACAGAGGTAGAATGTTGAGGTAGAAGGTGCTAAAGGTGGAAGATCGCTGATGATGTGAAAAGTTCTCTTAACTTCAGAGAAGGAGGTGGAGAGTTCGGTCCAAAGAAACAATCTTTTTCAGACTGCTTGCAAAACCAAGGACAGGGTATGCAAGGTCATTGTGGACAATGGTAGCATGGATAATCTCGTTTCTATAGAGATGGTAGAAAAGCTGGAGCTGTAGATGATTGAACATCCAAGTCCATATAGAGTTTCATGGCTACAAAAAGGACATCAGGTAAATGTCACTAAACAATGTTTAGTTGAATTTAAGATAGGAGGATATAATGATAAGATACTCTGTGATGTTATTCCCATGGATGTTTGTCATCTATTGTTGGGTAGACCGTGGAAATATGACATAAATTTTACTCATGATGGGAGGATGAACACATAAACCCTAGAGAAGAATGGGAGAACTCACATGTTGCTTCCAATTAAAGATAAATAGGTGAAACCTGAAGTAAGAAACACTATTCTTCTCATGAGCGGGAAGGAAATTCTTACAGAGGTTAAGAAGAAGGAGGAACCACAATTCATTATGGTCAGGAAGCCAAAGATTGTTTTAACCAGCACAAGGGTAGATGATTTACCAAAAGAGGTTTAGGAACTGCTGGAAGAGTTCACTGACATAGTAGTGGACGAACTACCTCGTTCATTGCCACCAATCAGAAGTGTGAGTCATCATATTGATCTCATACCTAGAGCTAGTTTTCCAAACAAAGCAGCGTAAAGATTAACGCCATAGGAGAATGAAGAGGTCAAAAGACAAGTCCAGGATTTGTTGGACAAGGGGTTGGTTAGAGAAAGCTTGAGTCCATGTGTTGTTTCGACAGTACTTAGTCCAAAGAAATATGGAGGCTAGAGGATGTGTATTGATTCAAGGGCAATCAACAAGATAACCATCAGGTACAGACTTCCATTGCCAAGGATGGATGATCTGATGGATTTCTTAAGTGGAGCAATTTTTTTTTCGAAGATTGATTTGAAAAGTGGATATCACCAGACTCATATGAGAGAAGGTGATGAATGGAAGACAGTCTTCAAGACTAACGAAGGGTTGTATGAATGGCTTGTTATGCCGTTTGGTTTAACGAACATGCCAAGTACCTTCATGAGGTTGATGAACGAAGTCCTGAAGGAATTCATCGAAAAATTTGTCATTGTGTATCTGGATGACATACTGATCTTTAGTAAAACAGAGGCAGAGCATCTAAAACACTTAGCTACAATGATGAAGAGATTACATCAAGAGAAGTTGCTGATAAACCTGAAGAAATCCTCATTCATGAAGACATAACTCATCTATTTGGGTTTTGTTATTTCTGTAGATAAATTGAGGATGGATCCAGATAAGGTGGAGGTGATCAAGAATTGGCCATCACCGAAGAGCATATTTGAGGTGAGAAGTTTTCACGGATTGGCTAGTTTCTACCAAAACTTCATCAGGAATTTCAGTGGGATTAGTGCACTGATGATGGACACAGTGAAGAAGAGACACAAATATTTTCACTGGACAGAAGAGGCTAAGAAGAGTTTTAATCTGTTGAAGAGAAAAATCACGGAACAACCAATCCTGGTGTTTCCTGATTTCCAAAAGACATTTCAAGTGAAATGTGATGCAAATGGATTTGCAATAGGGGCAATCTTGAGTCAAGAAGACAGGTCAATAGCATACTTCAGTGAGAAGCTAAACGAAGTGAAGGTGAAATACTCCACGTATGACAAGGAGTTTTATGCTATTATTCAGGCATTGAAGAAATGGAGACATTACTTGATCCCGAAGGAGTTTGTCTTATACAGTGACAATCATGCACTGCAGTTTGTGACTCAACAAGAAAAGTTAAATCAAAGACATGTAAAATGGGTTGAATACATGCAAAACTTTACTTTTGTAATTAAGCATATTTCTGGAACTGCTAACAAGGTTGCTGATGCTTTGAGCAGGAAATGTTTGTTGTTGTATGAGTTCAGAGTTAAAACACTGGGTTTTGATGATCTCTGGAACATGTACAGAGATGATCCAGATTTTAAGGAGGCATATGAAGCAGCTGAGAATCAAATTCTCAGGGACAGAAGTCAATGGATAGAATACATGATCCAAGAAGGATTACTATTTAAAGGTAATCAACTTTGTATTCCAAAATGCTCCATGAGGGAGAATTTGTTGAAGAAGAAACATAGTGGAGGATTGGCCAAACATTTCGGTCACAACAAGACATTCAAAAAACTGAATGAATCGTATTTTTGGATGGGAATGCGAGCAGATGTCAAGAAATTCATGGACAGATGTAGAATTTGCCAACATTCGAAGGGAAAAAGACAGAAAGCAGGATTTTATCAACCATTGCCAATACCTGAGAGGTCGTGGGATGCAGTCAGTATGGATTCCATATTGGGGTTGCCAAGAACACAAAGAGGGTTTGAATCAATCTTTGTGGTAGTGGATAGATTTTCCAAAATGGAACACTTCATACCATGTCAGAAAACCAGTGATGCAACTCACATTGTGAATCTGTTTTTCAAAGAAGTCATTCGACTTCACGGCTTACCAAGGAGCATAGTTTCGGATCGAGACACTAAGTTCGTGGGGCACTTATGGAGAACCTTATGGAAAAAGTTGGGAACAAAATTATCATTCGGTTTAGCTTATCATCCTCAGAAGGATGGACAGACAGAAGTCATGAACAAGAATTTAGGTGACTTATTGAGGAGCTTGGTGACAGAACACCACAACCAGTGGGACAACATATTACCATAGGAAGAATTTGCTTATAATGATTCAATCAACAGAAGCACAGGAAAAATTCCATTTCAAATTGTTTATGGCGTGCAGCCAAGAGGAATTTCTGAACTGAGGAATTTAGAACAGATTGCGACTAGGAGCGCTAGTGCAGAAGATTTCGCAGAGGCGATGAAATAACTTCACAGCCAGGTGAAGGAGCGGTTACAAAACTCGAGCCAAGAATATAAGCGGAGAGCAGATCAACACAGGAGACAACTTCAATTTGAGGTTGGTGATTTGATTCTGGCACATCTGAGAAAGGAAAGGTTCCCGAAGGGGACATATAACAAACTGAAGATGAAGAATATCGGACCATGTAAGGTCTTGAATAAATTTGGGGAAAATGCTTATGAGATTGAATTACCCGATGGGATCGACATTTCTCCGATATTCAATATCTCAGATTTGTACCCATATAAAGCTGAGGAACTAGGAACAAGAAATGAACAACCAGAGGTCCAATGGACAAAGAAGATGCCTGTTGCAGAGAAGCCACAGATGGAAAGCATACTAGACAAAAGAGTTAGCAAGAAGACCAGAAGAAAACAATACTTTGAATACTTGGTCAAGTGGAAAGGACATCCAGTTGAAGATGCCAGCTGGGAGAATGAAGCAGAGATTAAAAAGCATGGACAGACTGTGCGAGAGCTCATGGATAGGAGCCCATGAAAATTTTCAAGTGAGGGAGTATGATACAGGAGAATCGCCAACGTCAAGCGAGCATGGGGCAAGCACCAACGCATTTTGGACACATGATAAATTGTTTAAAAACTTTTGAAGTTAATGCACCAATATTAAATGATATAATTAAGAAGGAGCACACTTGTAATATTGTAAAGGACCTTGAGCGATCCACTCTCATCCATAGTAGGTAGAAGGCATTTATGATAGTTAATGCAAGTAGATAGAAATTAATGCGTAGATTAGACAGTTTTAGAATGAGAGAGGGAAATGGGATATAGACACCCTCATTGTGTATTGTAAGGGGGGGATGCCAATTGAGAGCATAGTAGTGAAGAACATTACCAAGAGAAGAGCATACAGATCAGGAATAGAGAAATTGTGTTTGAAAAACTCCCATGTACATAGATTTGAGTTAATAGAAGAAGTCTTAATTCAGATTCATGGCGTTGTATTTGTTTCTTGTATGTGTATGTTGAATGGTATGTTCATGGTTTTACTCTTTTTGTTATACATTTTCTTTCTATGCTATGAATGGATGATTTCAGGATTATGTTTGAATTCTGAGAGAGAAAGAGTTAGGAAATGAGTTTCAATTGTTTCTCTCTCTGAGCGAGAGTTCCTGCAAGGAGTGCAGTTGAATTGTCCACAAGGAGTGCGTTGACAAAAAGGGTTCAGAGGTTTTGTCTCTGAAATCTCAGATAGGTTAGATTTTGTTCTCATTTCCTCTGAAGGGCAGATTTGATGCAGGAGTCGTGCAAGGTGTGCACAGACCAAGATTGAATCCAGGGTTTGAAACCTGAGAAACTATTGAAGGACTACTACTGCGCGGAGTGCGCGGAGTCAAAAGTTCCCAACACTGAAGTGTTGGAAGATTTGACGCAAGGAGTGCATGCAGGATATTCTTGAAAGACTCAAAGTCGTGGAAAAATTCAGAAGGATTCAAACCTACGAGGTCATTGAAGGGAAGAGACGAACGGTCAAAATTTTTTGTAGAGAATTTGTGAAATCCCGCCAGTCATCCGATATGACACAGAAACAAGGGGGTTACGACTAATTTTCCCCAGTTACAAGCTCAAGAGATCGTGAGTCGTCGGATCCTCACTTAGATACCCGTCAGTCGTGGGATCTGACAAGAGTTGCACGAGGGTTAAACTCTCACAAGAAGAGTGAAGGTCTCGAAAGACGTCAGGATATTGGGGTTTCTAAATTTGGGATATCGGGAGTCTCGAGGACAGGAGATCAGGTCACTTCATAGTGAAAATCTCGATTTTGGATCTGGACCATCCATCTGTAGAGACACGTGGCGGAGATCAAGAACCCGTCGATATTTTGGCTACCGAGGTTTTGAGTTGACAGAGAAACTGTGACATTGGGGAATCGCAAGTCGCAAAATCCTGAGACTGAATTAGGACCGTCCATCAGTTGAGACACGTGGCAGAGATCAGGAGTCATCCGTATAGCGAGATTCAGCATTTCGTGAATACTGAAGACAAGACGTCCGGAGTATTTGATTTCGTGAAATTGTGAAATGATTGAGGACTATCCATCATAGGAAGACACGTGGCAAAAATCCTAGAGTTCAGGGAAAATTCCGATAGGAGAGTCCATCGGCATTTTGGGATTCGGCGTTTCATGAATCCTGAAGACAGGAAGCACGCGCATTTCGGAACCGTGAATTCTGAAACCCTGACAAGGTGGAAAGCTGCATTGTGGGGCCAGATGATGTCATTTCATCATATAAGAGGTCGAGAATTGGAACTTCGGGAGTTCCGAGGGAAAGAACCCATAAGCATTTGATTTCCTGAGATCACGAAGCGACGAGGAACATCCATCTTGAGGGGACGTGTGGCAAAAATCTAGGTTTTCGAAGAAAAATCTCTAAAGGGAAATCATTTCGGGAAATCGAGATTCGGAGGATCGGGAATCCTGAGGAAAAAAGGTCCATGCATTTTGGCATTTGAAAGCCCGAAATCGCGAAAGACATAGGACTACGGTCATATGGAATAGTGGTCACATGGACCAGAAGGTAGCCATGGGGACTAAACACTGTTGAAGCTGTTTCGGCATTTCGAGATACTAGAGATCGGGGGATTGAGAAGACTGAGGTTCTCGATAACGGGAATCACGAAACCCCAAAACCTGAAATTTCTGTCGGGGAGAGATCAAGTATGCACAAAAGTCGTGACAAGGGAAAAGGAAGGACCTATGGATTGGGTTTTTAACAGAGATTCTAGTGAGGAATCGAAAGAGCCACTTCAGCTTGAAGGTGAAATTACAACGATCCATTAAGATTGGGAGGTCAGCGTAGAGACTATGGCCGAGGCAGGGGCACAACCATACGCCATCATACTTCATCATCATCATGTAGGACCCTGTAAGAATCATCGAACAACAACATAAAATGAATAACAATATTATCTTTGATCTTCCAATCTACAAGGGGGTCCCACATACTAGTATTATATATATCATTAGCTTATAATAATAAGCTTTTAGAAATACTTTGCGGGAGAAATTCTCGTTGCGATTTTTATCGTCAACAACCCCCTAGGTCTAGGCCTGCCAGGCTTCTCCTAGTGAAACGTCATCCTCTCTCTCTATTGCAATCCCCTGATCTGTCTCTACCCCCGGTTGGGGTCTCAACATCCATAAGGTGGAATTTTATCCCTATGGAGGTCAGAACTAATAATCTCCCCATGTACCTATCCATCGGGTGTGGCCCTGCAACATCAAATAATATGCCCTCCATGGGCTCATAAGTCACAGGGATCGTAGCAATGTCAATCACATCTAATCATCAATTTATTTAAACATGTGCATGAAACCCCTTTTACTTGGACAAGTTCTCAAAGACGTTATGTTATTATACAGGCTAAGTTTGAAGGGGATTCTAGGATGTCCTATTGGGATAGTGCTCATTGGATGTGGGATGTTCCCGGGTGAAGTCAAATCCAGGCCATGTAAGTGGATAAGGTGGTAAGGGATGTTTGGGAAATGGGTGCAGTGATAGCAGGGAAATGTACGACTTACCTATGGGTGCCTCTGAAGAGGGTGAGTTGCACCTTATTATGGATGCAAATGTTTCCAAGCCCATTCATGCATTTTATCTTTGATTCTTTATTTATTTTTCTTTCAAGAGACTAATTGGGGGAAACTACCCTGGCATGGTGACCATTGGTGGAAATGTTACCCACAAGCATTTCACAGAAATGAGAAGTTTGGCTCATGATGAGACCCCCTTTCTCTTGGCTATTCCACCAAGATCCACTACCCCAACGTTGTGACCAGCTGAATAGTAGTGTCATATCACTACGTGCTCCTGGGCCTAATAGGATTGTTCATGATGAGACCCCTTATCCACTAACTATGTCTTGTTTTATTAATTTTTTATGAGTCCCTATGTTTCTTGCTGAGAATCATTTTATTGTTTTCTCGTGGATCCCTGGGTGAAGCATCTAAAGGTTTCATTCTTTTTGGATTTTATATTTTTCCAGCTAATTTTACCCTCTAGGCCTTTAGCCCCTTCTTCCCATAAGGTAAGATACAACCCTTTGATAACTTGGCCAACGCAATTCCTGGACCAGTGTATGGGATGGATGAGCGGGAAAAAATATGAAAAGTGGTAAGTATGGTGGGAATGGACGATGACCTTTCATGAATCCCCCCAGTGGAAACTCAAACCCTATGGGTACTATCTTACTAGGGAAACATGTCATTCCCCCTAGGTGTGGTCAATTGGAAATGTTAAGGTCCAAGCACAGGTTAGAAGAAAAAATAATTAAATGCACATATTCAAATGTTTTGAGAATCAGAGTGACACATACCATGATACACGGACTCATTAACTCATGGAGAAAGACCCATCTCTATTGCAGGACCAGGATGATGTGATGGATGTTGTTGTTGCTAACAAAGTGGAGGCATTGAAGAATAAAAAAGAATGGTCCCTCTAGCACCATGCTCAAGTCGATATAGCTCTTAGTACTCCATGTCTAGGACCTGTGGGCCTCGAGACATAATCTCCTTAGTTATCCCTAGGCTAGGGGATAACATTTGGCTCCAACTCGGGGACATGTGCTCACTGTAGAGCACATGAGAACCTCAACCTCTCTGGCATAACCTGTGACCTTATTGATCTCAACATAAGACTATTAGTAATCATTTGGGGTTGTGATATCGCCCCCGGCTCATAGATATATAGTACATAAAATGAAAGCAAGCATATATACAAATGGAAATACAAACTAGTCTAGCATGAAATGCAAATGGTATATACAATGAATGCAAATTCCTACATACTTACCTTCACTTACCTATCATGTTGTTGGCGGGTAGTAATGATTGATGTGTAAAATGTTTACTGGTAACTTCAGAGCTTCTCCCTCCATGGTCCCTAGATTAAAAGAGTTTGTTCTTGCAGGACTCATGATCTTGGAAGGACATGTCCATAGTCCATCCAACTTCTTATGCATACCAGGTTTCTCCCTTCTCTTATCCCATAACAACACTAGATCTCCTTCAGTGAAATCTCTCTCTTTTTCCTTTTGATCGAAGGTGTTATTTGATAAATTGATAGGTGGAGACAATAACTGATCTCCCTAGATCCACCTAGATCTAGAACAAAACACACCAGAACATGACGCTTTCCTTAAGTTTTAAATATTGAATTTACTAACTAAAGAGGGATAGATGACATACATTTTAAATGTCACTTCCTCTCACCATCGCCATCCTAGCTCCATTCCAACACTCATACAATGATTATCCTGTAAAAGAATGCAACCAACCAAAGTGATAGTAATAGCATAAACTCAATATAAACCTGTGTATGTGATCAAGGAATCATACAATAAAACACAACAAGATTTATAGGAAAGAATCATAGTATTGGATTATATTAAATGTGAAAGAGAGATTACAACCATGGCCTTGATGTTGTAAGGTCCCTTCCAACTGTGCTTCATTCCCCACACACTTCCACTCCAAGAATTCTGAGAGCATAGATATGATAATATTCACAATCTATCTTGACAAAGGCAAAACTCAAAGACACTCCAACCAAGCTAATAATTCCAAGCCAAATCCAACTTAGCCCTTCTCCATGAGAGATCCTCTCCTTTTATAAGCTGAAGAGGATAAGGTGAGGAGGTTAGGATGATCCCACTAAATCATGAAAGCGAGTAAGATCCAAACCATTCGGATGCCACTTCACCATGGAAGTTTCGCCTTCTAGAAGATTTGAGAAAACGCTCATTTTTCCCATGTGTAAGCATTCTCGCACCCTTCCTATAGAGAAGACTGAAAAATCCTCGACCTAGCTATGATGCAGCCTGTGAGAATCAGGCATTCTCGCACCCTAGCTATAATGCAGCCTGTGAACTTCCTTTTTTATAGGGTTTTTACAAAGGAAAATGCAACTTCTTTTCTCAGGAAAAGTTCGTCTCCCTTCCTTCTTCAGGAACTCAGGCTACTGACCCCTCTGAAGGCAACATATAGGTTTACATCATTAACGGTCATAGGGATGAAGAAAATAATGTGTAATAGAGAGCCCCCCAAAGTATGAAGTTAGAACAGAGTGATAGCTGAAATACTTTGTCGAGTGTGTGTAGGGAACAAAGAACAGTCAGTCAGAAACCTGCCAACAAACAAGGAAATATAGTACAATAATACATCATCACTGAGGTAGGCATTCCCATACTCAGAATACAAATGACTCAAAGCATAAATTTTGACATGCGAAGATCCATGTCAAGTAAGACAGGTCATGGCCACCAAACATACATTGTGGATCCATGCCAATATGACTCAAATCTGAACATAGCCACCAGAAATACACTGTGGATCTATTTGTTAAAGACTCAAATTTGAACATAGCCACCAGACATACACTATGGATCTATGCACCAATATCATCTGAATATACTCCAACGCAACCTGAATCTGACAGAAAAGATCTAGGGTCTTCATATCCACCACTCTATAGTATGAATCTAACCATGCAAATACATGTGCTAGAGTCAAACATGGTAGAAACCACTTTATTACCAGTCAATGATGAGAATCGTTAACAAGTGCGAGGGAAATCACCATTAATGTCAATGAATCCCAAGGTACACTAGTACAATCCAATGAATGTGAATTAATGAGCTGAAGTCGAATGCTTGGCGGAATCTCCCGATTAGGGGTCAATAATGAAAACCCACTGTCAAAAACGAGGAAACCTGTCATTGAGGCATGCAAGTTCCAAGGTACCAATTAGTTTCTAAGTCTGATTCCTGGATAATGAGTTGAAGTTGATAGGAAAAGACTCATCACAGGAGGGCCTTAATGTATCCCCCATCAATGACACGAAACGGGTAAAAATATTTGAGGTAGATCAGAGTAACAAGTGATTTAGGACTGAATCAGGGATGACCAATGCAATATAAGGCTTAAGGATTGCAGAAATGGCCGACACAATAGAAGGATTTCCGGGTTGAACATCTCTTTGAACATATTGATGACATGACAACTGTCCTGGGAAATACTGACTCAACAACAGGGATCATAGACCAATTTGTAATCCTATAAGGAGTATGATCAAGAGACGTGTGGATTTTCCAACCTAGACACAAAGAGAGTGAAAGGGTGTCATGTTCAAAAGTGAATCTTCCATGGAATACAGGTTTAGACATATTTATTTCCCAATTTTTTCCCCCACCATTTCTGGCGAGTACCTCTTTATTTTTATGCAAGCTTGAGGAGGATAACATATGCTTGTCAATTTAATATCATCCTTCAGACGAGTCCCTCAGAGTATGTTTAATGAACCCTAGGAAGGAGTGGTTCTGTCCCATTATGGGTCTTTCGATGTTTGTTTAACAAGTCCAAGGATAGAAAACTCAGGGGTTTTCATGTTTATAGAGTTTGAAAAACACTTGAAGAGAACTCTCTCAGTTCCTTTTTTGTAAAATAGTTCGACATGACCGAAAAAGTGATAAACTATCGCCCATCGAATGTTTTATTCAACTACTTTTATGAGCGTGAACAAAACAAGATCGCTCGACAATCTTTTCATGTTTAGAGAGTATGAAAAGAGCTTAAAGGAAACTCCAGGGGGTTCCTTTTTTGTATAACCTTTACGAGTCCGAAAAAGTGATAAAAGTATACTCAGTTACATTCTCACATATTTACAAGCACGAGAAAGAACAAAGACTAAACTTGATAAATTATTCTCATGTATTAACGAGCATGAGAAAGAACAAAGACTAAGATTGGGATTGTTTTTATTTTTACTCAAGCATTAAAATGAAACAAAAGTATGCTTGGGATAGATTTTAATTTTTACACAAGCTTAAAAAATAAACAAAACTATGCTTGGAACTAGTTTCATTTTTACACAAGCTTGAACTAGAGGAAACTATGCTTGTGGTAGGTGGTTTCATTTTTACACAAGCTTGAACCAAAGTAAAAACTATGCTTGAACTTCCCAACGCATTATCCACGAATTCGCATGGTTGGTACTTAGGCCCCATCTTAAGAAGTTAGCGGCTCAACTTCAGCATGAAGTCCAGAGACTGAGGCAGGCAAATTGCCCCCAAGATTCATTTCATCCAATCTGCAAAGGAGAATGGAATGAAGCTTCAAATACTAGACGAAGGACTTGACTCAAATAGAGAGGGGAAAAACTATTTCATTTTTTAACGAGCTTGAAACAGAAACAAGAACTATGCTCGTAACCTCTGTTTCATTTTTTAACAAGGTTTCCACAGAGATGAAAAAAATATCCTCATTACCTCTTCTTGATCATGGATTCCAAGAGTACAATGCTCCAGAAGGACACCATGTCAAGGGACAAAACTCGGTCATGGGTTCCAAGAGATCTTCATTTGATGGAAGAAACACACTCTGGAAGGAACACATGTCGAGGATTGCAACGGGAGTAAAGAGATCAGGCTCTAACAACCCTATCGAAGAGATAACTATGTCAACTACTGGATCTAAGTCATCAGAAATTAATTTATGGGTGACAACGCCACATAATTAACATGTGGTGCAGGCGATAATGTCTGTGTATAAGAACCATTTAGGGAGGAAATCCAATCAGGACCGATGAATGAAAGTTGATCAATAGTCACAATTCTTCCATCATGAGGGAAATATATCACACAAAAAAGAGTGGACACAATATCTTTCATGGCATAGACATAATCCCGCCCAAGGAGTAAAGCAAAATCTAAGGGATCTTGGACTACCATGACATCAATAAAGACAATTTTCCCTCCCAAAGTCATAGGAAACTGGAGAAGGGTCCCTAAAGGTTGACTGGATCTTCTGTTAAAAGATAACAGATTCTGTGTAACCGACGCAAGTGGAGGATAACCCAAAGCTTTCCAAGCAATAGAGGACAAAATACTAACAGACGAACCTTCATCTATCAACGTTTGAGGAATGTCCAGACCACAAACCTATACTGTAATCTGGAAAGGAATGTAAGAGGGAAGACGAGGTCCAGTTAGCACACCCCAATCAAAATAGATGGCCTCATTACTTGGAGGGGATCCTATGGGAGAAGGAGGAATACCCCTCGGCACGGGAGATTTTGTATCAACGAGAAAAATGTGGGCAATATCAGGTTTACTCTCTAGAGGGAGAGTAGGATTGGCTGATGGAGAGATCAAATCGACCACTTGAGTTTCATTCTCCAAGGAGAGAATGGGGCCGCCACATGGAAATGGATCGACCACTTGGGTGACACTCTCTAACGGGAGAGTGGGATTGACCGAGGATGGGATCAGATCGACCTCTTTAGTTTCACTCTCTGAGGGGAGAGTGGGATTGACCGAGGATGGTATCGGATCAACCACTTTGTCAACTGGTTCAACTAAGGACGTGACCATATTGACGACATGATCAACCGGATTGACTGACGAGGGAACCAGATTGATCATTCCATCAACTACAGGTGGGTTGAGAGAAAGCTTGCGATAAGGAGCTGGAATTTGAGGCTGTGAAATAGTCATGTCTTCCAGGAATTTCAAGGCTTTGTCCATATGAGGGAAACGGTGAGTTAGATGACTCCCTCTGCATAACATACATGAGAACTTGACTCTACTTTTCTTCTTCCCAATGGTATCGTGACTAGTTGACAGGAGGTCATCAGCATGTTGTTCATAGGCTGACGACATGGGTTGGTCAGGGTGTGTAGACCATACTTCTATAACCTTGGATAGACCAGGGCAATCCTTAAGAAGATGGCTACCCTTACAAAGCCTGCAAGGGTACTTGGTCTTACGAGTTGTTTGGGTGACCTTGACATCATCAACACTCCCAACACAAGTAACAGTAACTAGTTGTTTTCCAACATGTTTGACAGTGGTTGCAAGTTTGGATCCTTGCTTAATTTTCTTCTTCTTATTCTTTATTTTCTTCTTCTTCTTATTCACCGGGTTACTAGCTTCAGAACTTTCACTCAACGAAGAAGATGAAATGGAAGTCGACCTTGCAAGCGAAGAAGGTGAAGAAGAGCTTATTGGTGAAGAAGTTGAAGGATCAACATGAGTTTGATGTTCTTGGGGGGAAGTGCTTACGACTGAATCACTTACTGCATTCGAGATTACCTGAGTGGAAAACAACCACACTAGCAATCCAATCGTGAGACCTGGAAAGCTCAAATTAGCGATGTGAGGAGGACCAATGTTTCCATAAGAAGGAAAAACAAAAGATTCCCTTGGAGTATGGGTTCCTTCATTGGTAATTCCAGGAATTGACGCCATTAAAATAAAGATCCAATCTAGAGTCCACTAGGGAAAACAAACATCATGCGCTAAAAATCTAGTAAGCAAGCAAGAAAACAAAACCTTATCGCAATGAGCTCACTAGTTGGTGATGAAATCCAACAACGTGGGAACAAAGTAAGAAGGGGTTGAGATAGAGCGGGTGGAAAAGTTACGTTGACGACCTTCTTAATGGACTTACACCCTGGTGCAAGCTCCCACACATAATCATGGGTATACCCTCCAAGGAGCCTGAGTGAGTTTGGCCAATGTCGATTCCAAGTACCATGAAGACTTTCCCCTACACAGTCACCTTGTGTAAAGACCCTAAAGAGATAAGCCACTAAGGTTACCAATCACTACAGTGATGCCTGGGGAAACAGTCGACAGTCCGATCCACGTGCAAGGGTAGGGTATCTAGCCCGAAATCAACTTGAAAGGCTTCCACTCATCATTGTGGGTATACCTCTCAAGCGACCCCCATAATACGCACAACCTCTACACCAAGACCAACAAAGAAGAGTGAGTAACTCTGCCAGTCTCAATGCGACCTCGTGATTGACCCTTGTGTTAGAAGGTCTTCCTAGGAAAAAATGTAGTAAGTGGATTTAACTCTCCCTATCTCAAGATTCTATTTTTGTTTACAGATTTGGAAAGTTATCTTTCACACCTATTCCAATGCCCTACAACTAATCTAATGTAGGTTTGCTACCAGAAAATATAAAAATTTCTAATCAATTTTTTATAAGGGATTTATTTTTAAGGCTGTTGTTACTCAAAAGGAAAATGGCGTGGACAATATGGTGTTTTGACTGACTCGAAAGTTATGCAAAGAGATGAAGATGAAATCTTTTCATTTCAATGAAAGCTATGCTACGAGAAGGAGAAAACATTTATCATTCCCATATACACAATGTCCCGAAATATATTAAACTCATCAATATCAATATTCTCAAGAAATGAGAAAAAGATACTGTACACCAATGCATGATTCATGGCCCCTCGGGGCCATGAGGGGAAATTGTTTTCAGAATTTAAGACCAAAAAATGCCAAGAATCATGCAATTTCGCTACTTCAAATGCAAGGATGCCCCCAATCTAATATAAAGACAGAAATTAAATCTTTTTGTTTCAAAAATTTCACTAAAAGTAATAATGAACTTTCTTAAAACAAAGAAACCCAAACTAAAAGTTTTCTTTTAAAGCGAACTATTCAAAAGAAATCTGATCTTTCCCTAAACAATTCTAAAGAAAACACACGCTTTGTAATTGAAAGATACTCAAAGCAAGAGACTAATCCTTCAAAACCAAACAAAGCCAATGTGGCTAAAAGTAACTCAAAGAATGTC
>ML797037.1:447354-462456 GCA_009831015.1 Picea engelmannii
AGGAGAAAAGGTGAAGAGAGAAGAATGTGCACATATCAAAGAGAATGAGAAGGACAGAGAAAGAATAGATAGAAAGAGACAGCAAGTCAAGCCAAATATGAACAGAGCATAAGAATAGTGTAGCAGAGAAGAATTGCAGAACAATGAATAAGTGGTAAGAATTGATTTATCTGTGTTGTTGGTTATTCAATCATTTATTTGTAATAAGGGTGTTAGGGAGGTGCTAGGGAGGATTGTTGTCCTCAGAGGTTCAAGTGGGTGCTTGAACACAGGGAGTTGTAGCTTCCATCTTGTTGCATCTAGAAAAACCAGAGTGGCAGGGTGGTGCAAGGGAGAACAAGTGTTCTCTGTTATACAAATTGGAGCCTGTGTAACTAGAAGTTGGTGCTTCCATCCAGTTGGTGCTGGAACACTGAGGGAGTTGGGGCTTCCTTCTAGTGGGTTCTAGAGAAACCATAGAGTTGGTTCTCTCAAACAAGTTCGAGCTTGTAAAACAGAGGTAGTAACCTCACATTGAGTTGGTGCTTCCATCCAATTGGTGTTGGAACACTCAGGGAGTTGGTGCTTCCTTCTAGTGGGTGCTAGAGAAACCAAAGAGTTGGTTCTCTCAAACAAGTTGGAGCTTGTAAAATAGAGGCAGTAGCCTCACATTGAGTTGGTGCTCAATTATAGATGATGTGCAGAACTTAAAAGACTACCTATCATTTCGAAGAAGAAGAGGTTTTCTCCCTTTATGGGTTTCCTTGTGAAAATCTGTCTCTGTGTATATCTTATGTTTGACTGATGCTCATTATTTATGTTGTCCATATGTTTTATAATATTGATGATCACTTGAATAAAGATTAATAATGTTTTAATAGACTTAAAATTGTTAAGCACAATAACAACTGATTCACCCCCCCCCCCTCTCAGCTGGCTTAGTAATTTCAACAATTGGTATCAGAGCAGGTTCCTTTTATTTAAAGGTAGATCTGTAATATTAAACATGACAAGTCATGAAGGGAATTCAACCAGTAAGCCTCATTTGTTTGATGGAACAAATTTTTCCTTTTGGAAGGTTAGAATGAGAACATACCTAATGACTTTAGGTGCTGATGTTTGGGATGTAGTAGAGACTGGATACATAAAGCCTATTTTGCTAGCTTCCAAGGATGATAAGTTAGAATTTATCTTTAATGCTAAGGGAATGAATGCTATATTGAATGGACTTGCACAAGCCAAGTTTGTAAAGGTGATGCATCTTCAAACTCTCAAAGAAATGTGGGATAAACTTATTAGCAACTATGAAGGAAATGAGAAAGTAAAAGATGCCAATCTTCAAACATTTCAGTTGAAGTTTGAACAACTAAAGATGAATGAAGATGAAACAGTTAGCAAGTTTTTTTTAAGAGTTGAAGAACTTGTGAATTCCATGAAGGGTCTTGGTGAGAAGTTTGAAGAATAAATTTTAGTTTAGAAGATCTTAAGATCTTTGCTTGATAAATTTAATCCAAAAGTCTATGCAATAGAAGAACTAAATGATCTTAAAACTCTGTACATTGATCAACTCCTAGGAAATTTAACTGCATATGAAATGAGAATCAACAAAGATAAATCCATTACTAGAGAAGCATATTTTAAACCAGACAAGAATATTGATTCAGATTTAGATGATATTGAGGAAAAAATTGTGAGAAGGTTAAAGAAAGGATCAGGAAAATATCAAGGCAAGCTTCCCTTCAAATGTTTTAACTGTGGTAAGATAGGTCATTTTCCATCTAAGTGTCCCCATCAAAAAAAGGACCAAAACTCTGATGATGAAAAGAAATACAAATTCAAGAAATATAGTAAGAAGAAAAGTTTGTGTGCAAATAATGGCAATTCCTCAGAATACATAGATAGTGATTCATCATGTGAAGACAAAGTGAATGATTTTATGCTTATGGCTATGGGAGATCTTGATGATGAACACACAAGAGGTGAAATGGATGATGAAGAAGCTGTGGTGAATATGGAAGGTGAATTAATCAATGCATTGGAAGAAATTGACAGACTCAGATGTAAGAAGAGAAAACAAAAACAGTTGTTGAAGCAGTTTAAAATGAATGGTGAAAAACCTAATGAAAATTTTTCTCTACTAAAAGTGGAGTTAGAATAGGCAAAGAAAATAGAAGACATACTAAAACAACAGTTGTTAGAGAATAAATAAAGGTGTGAATCCTTAGAAGAAGATGTTGGCAAATATTTAACAGACAACGAATGCTTGTCATTGATGGCAAGTACAACAGTGAAGATGGCATGAGTACAGGAAGTTTGTAATCGACAGGAAAATAGAATATAAGTTCAGGAAGGTCGAATGATCGAAGGAAAATGATTGAAGGCAACGCAACATTGATCAAGTGATCGAAGACCTGTAAAGTTTGAGAAGAATCTTTGATCGTTGGTGTTAGTGTCGGAAGTCACTTCTGGATTGCTTGCAGGAGCAGAGCCCGACGCCCATCAGTTTAATGTCACGATTTGTTTATAAAGGGGCGATCGAATGGAGATAAAGACTCGAGGAAATATTAATTTACTCAGGGACTGGGTCTGGTATGTAAGTAACAAAGGAGGTCTTGACCTAACTTCAGCCAGTGGGTTAATTAAAATATGAACAGGTGGAAGACTTAATAAGAAAGGTGAACAAACAACTTTGGGCAACAGGCTTTCTGCAGTTTGAAAAAGAAAGACTTTGAATGCAAGATCCGCTTGGTTCAGGGTCTCAAGAAACTGAAAGGTGACTTGACTGGATCCTCCAATTCCAAGTCACTTCAGCACTAGGAAAATCACAAGAATTGATTAGAGATAGCGCAACTATTAAAGTTATCCATTACAACATCATCCTATAATAGCTACAGCTCGACTGGATCCTCCAATTCCGAGTTGTTCTAACACAGTGTAAACAAAGGCATGAAATAAACTAGCATTCATAAGGCAAGAAGTCTCAAGATTCCATACATAACCAGATTAACAATTCTTCATTGAAACTTTACAACCGGGAGCTCTGTTCAACCATCGATACCTACAAAATGCCAAAAACTGAGTCTATATACTCAAGAAACTTCACCTCACAGAGGCATGTACAGTCACTCAAATCCGGGTGTCCCTTTAGTCAAACTCATATTGATGTCTTCTTTTAAGCGCCATCTTAACTAAGCATGGCTCTTGTAAGGAGAGTAGTTGAGCCCTTAAATGTCGGACTAGCATGCGCAGACTTCCCTGGTGAGTCGAGGACATTGGCATGGCTTCTGTGGGAAAACCAGTACAGAGGACCACCTCGGGTAGGCTTCCTGCCGGGACATCCATACCTTGCAATTAATGAGTGAGGCAAGGTTTCAACCACCCTCTCTTTTCTTCATTCACTCCGAGCAGGTATCAGGATGGAGATCAAGTTGAACTGGCACCTGGAGAACACAGTGATCCCTTCTGCAGCTAAACTCGGTGCTTCGGCCTTTTGCGCAATTCTTTCTATCACCCCCAAGTGACCACGGGCTGTGACCTTGTGCCTATATTCAAAGGCACCTTCGGCACCTCACATCTCGTGGCTGGGAGGAGCTAGTCTTCTATCTTCAAAGTCGCAATGGGTGAAAAGGCAAGGAGCCTAATCGCGCACCACGTGTCCCTCTGGATAGACGGCTGAGATCTTCTCGGCAAGACTGTGGGCCCGAGTCCCGGATGCCCTCGGCACTCTGGTGATACGGGTATAGCTCCTTCCTTTATTAGTGCCCTCACCACATGCAACCATGGGCTAGGCTTAATGTTGGCGCCCCTTGCAACCTCACGACCTCGCCAGTTGAACCATCGAGTTTTCACCCTCCTATTCCGCGAGTCCCCGAGATGCGAGAATTCAACAGAGTGTTGATTCCTATCTCCAGGCAACGTGTGTCCACCCTTCGACCACGTGGGTCCCACCTTATGATTTTCCACATGCCCACCCGAACCTCGGTCCTCAGCACTTTGCGACTCGCGAATCCTAACGCCGATACTTTGGGACTTCTCGCGGTGAGTTCCCGAGGGCTTCGTGCCACTTGTATTCCACTCCCCGACTCTGCTATGGCCACCTGTCCTCCAACGGCCGTCCTTCTCTCGCTACTCGCGACCTCACAACTTGGAGTACCCAATGTTTGGGCTCTCACCCTGCGAACTCCCGAGTTCAAGAAATGAGCCTCCGCATCAACTGATCGCGATCAACGACCCTCGTTACTTTGCGAGTTCTCCACGGAGACTTCTGACTGTTCACCCCTTTAACAACTTCTGCGCTAAAATTGGCGTGACTCGGCTGATTGTAATTACCTGCCGACCATTGATCTGTTTCGCAAAAAAGACCTTGGATGCTGCCGATGACACTTTGCCTGCTCCCTTGACCTGCTACTAGGAAAAACAGGGATTCTCCTGTGCTGCGCTTGATTATTTCGTGCAACTTGCAGACCCGAATACTCTCGAGCCCATGACAAGAATTATCGCTAACATTTGGCTCCATGGGGGATAGAATCATCCCTGTGATGCTCTAAGAACTCCTTCTGCAGCTTCAGTGCCTTGCTATTGGGATATGGAGTTACTTATTAGGCCGAAAACATAAAAAAAGAAACGAGACAAAGAACTAAAAGACAATATTTACAAACAGAGGAGCCATCTAAGGCTCAAATAAAACATTTTTTTAAGAAATGCCCATTCACTGGGCTGTTGAAAACCTCTTCACCCTCCAGATCCTGCAACCTGTAAGTGTTGTTTGAAAATACTTCAAGGATATTGAAAGGGCCAAACTAGAGGGCATCAAACTTGATGTGCATGCCCCTGCCCTACCTGGGTGCATCCCATTTGAGCACCAGATCACCCTGCTCAAATTCTTTCTTCCTGCCCTTCTTGTCAAAAGCCTACTTGATCTTCTGTTGATGATCGTAGGCCCTGTGCATGACCTGCTCTCTAATCTGTTGTATTTCCACCATCTGGTGAACCCTTCTGACCATATTGTCAGGCTCTCCTTTGAGGTCTTGGAGGAACTTCGCCACAGATAAAGCGAGCTGAGTAGGGAAAACAACTTTCGTCCCGTAAACAAGTTGGAAAGGTGATATGCCCAGGGACTTCTTAGTTTTCACTCAGTCAGCCCACAGAGAAAATTTAAGCTTTGAATCCCAAGCCCTTTTATTGTCTTCCAATAATTTCTTAATGATCTTGATCATACTTTTATTGGAAGATTCCGCCAGTCCGTTTCCTTGAGGATAATAGGGGGTAGAGTGAATCAGTGAAATCTCAAATTTCTCACAAAACTTGACCAGAGGCTCAGACTTGAAGGGGGCGGCGTTGTCAGTGACAATTATGCTGGGGCAACCAAATCGGGCTGTGATGTCTTCTAGGAAATTGATAATCACTTTGTGGGAAGTTCTTCTGGTGGGAACAACTTCTATCCACTTGGTGAAATAGTCTGTTGCAGTCAGAATCCATCTGTGCTGGCCACTTGAGGGAGGATGAATTTCTTCGATGAAGTCCAATCCCCACTACTGGAAGGGCGCTGAGACTACTACAGGCTTTAATGCCATAGATTTGAGCTACTTCTTTCCTGAGAACTTCTGGCATTTGATGCAAGCTCTAATTTCTCTGTAGACATTAGGGAACAAAGTGGGCCAGTAATACCCTACCCGGAGGATCTTGTGAGAAGTGGTTTTCCAAAAATGATGACCTCCGCAAAGACCGCTGTGGAAATCAAACATTACCTTATGGGATTCTTGCAGGTCTAGGTATCTTAAAAATACCCCTAGAGGGTCTTTCCAGTACATGACTTGGTCAATAAGGCAATATCTGACTGCTTTGAGCTTTAGAGCTCTTGCCTTTCTTTTTTCCATGCCGTCAGGGGGCCTCAATTCTTGCAGAAAGTACAATATATCCTTGTACCAGGGGCATGCTGCTAGTGATAAAACACCTTGGGAACTCCTACTGGATGACTCGTCTTGCTCATTGATGAAGTTAACCCCCAAGGCCTTGCAATTAGATTCAGCCAACAATCTGGCCAAACCCTGCCCCTTTATCAACTTGGTGGGCTTAATCTCCAGATCAAACTCTAGGATCTTGGCGATCCATTTACCTCTCCTCCCATCTATGTTAGGCTATATAAGAATGTCCTTCACAGAGGCTGAAGGAACGTATGCAGTGACTTTTGAGTGCAAGACATAGACTCTGAAAGCTTTGAGAGCTTTCACTAAGGCATAGGCCTGCTTCTCCATGATCTTGTACCGGAGTTCAACATCTCTCAATGCCTTGTTGTAGAAGGCAATAGGTTTCTCTCGTCCTTGATCATTTTTCTGTAACAAGACTTCTTCTACTGTATCACAAGAAGCAAAAGAAAAAATAAAGAAACCTTTAGAATAATCAGGACTGATTAGCACAGGTGCCTCAGTCAATGCCCTTTTTATTTGGACAAAGGATTCCCTAGGTTCAGCAGTTCATTTCACTTCATTTCCCTACCTGAGCATGGTTGTGATGTGTTTTACCAACTCAGAAAAATTTGAGACAAATCTCCTTAGAAAATTTATCTTCCCCAAAAAGGCCTGCACTTCCTTCTTAGATCTGGGAAGTGACAGGGTCTAGAGTGCCTCTACCCTACTAGGGTCAATTCTTACTCCCTCTGCTGACACTATATGGCCTAATAGGTTCCCTTCCTTCATAGAAAATAAAGACTTCTTAGGGTTCAGGGATAGGCCAAACCTTCGACACTTCAGGAAAACTCTCTTCAAGTGGCAGTAGTGCTCCTCGTCCATCCTGGAGAAGACCGTGATATCGTCTAGATAGATTACCATGAACTGGTCTTTTTCCCCGATGAAGGCTATGTCCATGGCTCGCTGAAATGTTGCCCCTGCATTCATCAATCCGAAAGGCATTTTGGCATACATGAATGTGCCCCATGGAGTGGTGAATGCCATTTTTTCTCTGTCCTCAGGCATGACTAATATCTGATTGTAGCCAGAGAAGATATCAATCATGGATATTCTAGATGCACTAGTGACCATTTGAAACATGTGCTCCATGTTGGGCAGGGGATAATTGTATTTCCTTGAGCTCCTGTTCAGGTTCCTGAAATCAACACAGAGTCTGATTTCCCCATTTTTCTTTCTTACCGGAACCAGATTGGCCACCCAATTGAAATACCTCAAGGGGACAATGATTTGGGCATCTAGCAGCTTCTTCACTTCTTTTTCCATGATAGGTAGCAACATGGGATTTATCTGCCTCAACTTCTACTTGAATGGCTTAGCCTCTTCTTTCAATGGGATCTTGTGCTCAATGAATGATGTGTCATACGTCTTGAGGTCTTCGTAGGTCCATGCAAACTCATCAGCAAACTCTCTCAGCAACTTAGTATATTCAACCCTCTACTCCTTGGTCAAACTCCTTGATAGCTTGACAAACTTAGGCTCCTCTGGTGTGCCAATGTTGCACTCAGCTGTGTCAGCATCATCAGTTCAACCTCTCCCCTTTATCGCCACATCATTCCCATCAAACAATCTCTCTAATGGGACCAGTCCCCTCAGAATGTGATTTCTAGGCAATTGAATAATGTCATTCTTTGCTATTTTACTTAGCAACTCACCCCCTTCCAACCTTTCCTCAGAGATGAAATCTTGATCAATATGAAGCTCTGAAAACTCTTCGATAATCTCCAAGAATTTATTGATCTCAAGATCATCCTCAAACACCTTCCAATGCTTGACATTGTCAGGTATGGAGGGCATGTATTTTACTTCTACATCATACCTCAGCTTGGGTGGCAAGGGTACTTTGAAATTGCTTGCTGATGTAGCCAAGGAATCTGCCACTATATTCTCTTCTCTTGGGATGAAAGAAATATTAAATGCTGAGAAGAAATTGTCAATTAGGTCCCATACCTCATTTCTATAATTCCCGAGTTGAGGATGCTTGGCCTGATAAGCGCTCCTGATCTGTTGGACTACCAACTCGGCATCTCCGAACACTGATACCACTTGAATTCCCATTTCCTTTGTGGCTCTTAATCCTAGGATAAGAGCTTCATACTCTGCGATATTATTGGTGATTTTTAATTCCATCTTGTATGACAGAGATATGATTTCCTGAGCAGGTGACACAAAAACTACCCCAGCTCCAACGCCTTCTCGAGAAAAGGCTCCATCAAAAAACATTTTCCAGAGTGGGGTGATGGAGGGAGGAACTTCAGGGGAAACAGTGGGCTTCTTTCTGAGTTTCAGAGGAGGCTCGGGGGCATGGGTAAGCTGCAGTAAACTGGAGCCTAAGTCAGTGTCCAAGGCAAAGATAAGATGATTGGTAGGGTTGGTTTCATCACTAATTATGTAGGCTAGTTGGGCTTCCCTGTATAGTCTTCTATGCTCTCCTCCGAACATTGGAATAGTAGAATACGTGAGGTCCATCTACAAGGTTCCCCCCAGTCTCTTTATCCAAGATCTTGATAGCAACATACCGAACTTAGGGGGGACATTGGCCACTACAATATCCATGACCACACTTTTCATGGGCAGTTGAAACAAGGTCACAACCAGGTCTTTAATAACTCCATGACACTGAACTCTCCTGGAGTCAAAGGAATAGAGTTCATGGTAGGCTCGAGTGACTTCTATTCCTAACTCTTCCATGATAGTTTTGGGCATGAGGTTGTGAGAAGCCCCTGAATCCATCAAGCAGTTGTGTAGCACTTTATCATGTATGTTCAGGGATGTGTAGAAGGGAGGGGATGAATCATGTCTATCTTCTACCATGGGACCTAGGACAACTGCCGGCTTTTCATCTTGGAGATTTATGGAGTCTGTGGGAAGGCATGAGGGTTCAGACTGTAAAAGTTCAGAGAAGCATTTTTTAAATTCCCCATGTTTAATTAGCTCAGTGAGGGGCACAGGGATTCTGATCTTTTGAATTTCATGCTCGAAATTAAAAGAATATGTAGGCTTTGGAATTTCTCTTATTTCAGGAGCATGATTGTGGACAATGGGGGAGAGGGGTTGAGCCTTCTTACCTCTGTGAGCGTCTGCTACTTCATTAGCAGGTTTCTCTATTCTAGTGGACCGCTCAAGAATATCAGGTACTGCTGTCTTTTTGTCGGACCTCAGGTTATACCTGCCTCGACCGCCGCTAGCCTTGTCTCCTTTTCTTAGTTCATTCAACTGACTGTCCATGAGAGACTCCTTGTAGGCTGATTGAGTGAGATGAGGAAAAGGAGGAGTGTCTCTAAAGAAATGGATTTTATGATTGGGCTCATCTGTTTCCCCTTCTTCTTCCTCGGTTATAAAATTGTTTTGGAAAGGGGCTTGAATCTTCTGATCTTCTCTGTCTCTTCCCCTTTCTTTTTTCACAGTCGGGGAAGTAATATTATTAGGCCATCTAAAATCCCCTTTGATTTTGGCACTCTCCAGGCCCTTATACATTTGCTTCCTTTCCACCTTCAACCTCTCCATCTCTTCAGCTAGAAACTTCATCATCTTGGTCATTGCATCCACTTGAGTGTGGGGCAACGATGGGCCAGAAGTTGAGGCTTCGTATTTTCCCTTTCTTCTGTCTGCGTCAGCTTTGTTCCTCAGTCTGTCAGCTACTAATATGTTGGATTCCACTTCTATGGTCATGTCTTTCATTTGAGATAAGGAGGTGGCTCTTCTTTTTCTCAATAGCAAGAAGAAATCAGGGTCAAACGCACCAGCATAGGAAATTTGGGCAGAAGCTTCTGAGGGCTTTATCTTTGCAGGGATCTTATTATACATTTTATTGAATCTTTTGGAGAAGTTAGAGATAGACTCTCCTTCCATTTTCTTCAGAGACCCAAACTCTGTCATGTAATACATGAAATCCTTCCTATCTCCCCACTGCCTCAGAAAACACTATCCAGGGCTTCAATTCCAGCAATGGATCCGAGGGCCAATCCTCTAAACCATTTCCTTACTTCACCATCCAGGCTCTGGACAAAGACTCTCATCCAGACATCTTCATTTTCAATGTTGAGGTTGTCTGCATAGCTGTAGAAAGTAGCCAGGTGCTCTTCAACAGTTATGTCTCCTTCCCTAGTGAACTTGGGCATATATTTCAAGTAATCTCCAGTAGGGAGAGAATTCATAGGATGGGGTAGAACTAAGGGAGCATATCTGGTAGAGACTATGGCATCCATTCTATTCAGAGGGGGATTAGCACCATCCATAGGAATATTAGGTGGGGGAGAGCTGGGAGGGGAAGGAGTTCGCAAAGGTGCTACCGAGAATGAGTCTCGGAGTGGAGTGAGGAACAAGAGAGGATTTGAGGAGAAGGCTAACGAAATCAAGTCGGCATGCGCTTTTCTTCGTGCAGGGGTGGGAAAATCCTCTACATTCATGGGTCTTCGTCGATAAACAGCTTCAAAGGAGAGGGGAGTGACAAGGATTTCTCCCTCTAGTCCTAGACCAGGAGGGGAAAACTCAACAGGAACACTCCCAAAATTCAGGAAACTGGAAACCTCTAAAGGAGGTCTATCAAGAAACTGAGGGGGAGAAAAAGGAGTTTTTTCAGAAGGAAATGGCCGATTACTTGTTTCGGGGGTGGAATCTTCTTCTTCAGGGGCCTTTCCCTTTCTGAGAACCACATCCGGATCAGTTACAGGTGCATATAGAGGTAGTTGTGGATGTGACCGCGTATGTCTGCCCCTGGAAGCCACAATTAAAATAGTGGGTTCACTCCATTGGAGTCGTCACAATGGAGTCGCCAAGTGCATAGTAGAAATCTCAATAGTTCTGATATCTGATGCACATTTAGAATCAGCTGATCGTTATCGTTCAATCCTAGGGAAAATATTCAACTTCGTCCCCAGCAACGGCGCCATAAATGTTAGCGTCGGAAGTCACTCCTAGATTGCTTGCAGGAGCAGAGCCCGACACCCATCAGTTTAATGTCACGATTTGTTTATAAAGGGGTGATCGAATGGAGATAAAGACTCGAGGAAATATTACTTTACTCAAGGACTGGGTCTGGTACATAAGTAAAAAAGAAGGTCTTGACCTAACTTCAGCCAGTGGGTTGATTAAAAGATGAACAGGTGGAAGACTTAATAAGAAAGGTGAACAAACAACTTTGGGCAACAGGATTTCGGCAGTTTCTAGAAGAAAGACTCTAAATGCAAGATTCGCTTGGTTCAGGGTCTCAAGAAACTGAAAGGGGACTTGACTGGATCCTCCAATTCCAAGTCACTTCAGCGCTGGGAAAATCAAAAGAACTGATTAGAGACAGCGCAACTATTACATTGATCCATTACAACATCATCCTATAATAGCTACAGCTCGACTGGATCCTCCAATTTTGAGTTGTTCTAACACAGTGTAAACAAAGGCATGAAAGAAACTGGCATTCATAAGGCAAGAAGTCTCAAGAGTCCATACATAACCAGATTAACAATGCTTCATTAAAACTTTACAACCGGGAGCTCTGTTCAACCATCGATACCTACAAAATGCCAAAAACTGAGTCTATATACTCAGGAAACTTCACCTCACAGAGGCGTGTACAGTCACTCAAAACCGGGTGTCCCTTCAATCAAACTCGTACTGATGTCTTATTTTAAGTGCCATCTTAACTAAGCATGGATCTTGTAAGGAGAGTAGTTGAGCCCTTAAATGTCGGACTAGCGTGCGCAGACTTCCCTGGTGAGTCGAGGACATCGGCATGGCTTTTGTGGGAAAACCAGTACAAAGGACCATCTCGGGCAGGCTTCCTTCTGGGACATCCATACCTTGCAATTAATGAGTGAGGTGAGGTTTCAACCACACTCTCTTTTCTTCATTCACTTCGAGCAGGTATCAGGATGGATATCAAGTTGAACTGGCACCTGGAGAACACAGTGATCCCTTCTGCAGCTAAACTCGGTGCTTCAGCCTTTTGCGCAGTTCTTTCTATCACCCCCAAGTGACCACAGGCTGTGACCTTGTGCCTATATTCAAAGGCACCTTCGACACCTCTTGTCTCGCGGCTGGGAGGAGATAGTCTTTGATCTTCAAAGTCGCGATGGGCGAAAAGGCGAGGAGCCTAATTGCGCACCACGTGTCCCTCTAGATAGACGGCTGAGATCTTCTCGACAAGACTGTGGGCCCGAGTCCCGGATGCCCTCGACACTCTAGCGATACGGGTAGAGCTACTTCCTTTATTAGTGCCCTCACCACATTCAACCATGGGCTAGGATTAATGTTGGTGCCCCTTGCAACCTCGCGACCTCACTGGTTGAACCGTCGAGTTTTCACCCTCCTATTCTGCGAGTCCCTGAGATGCGAGAATTCAACAGAGTGTTGACTCCTGTCTCCAGGCAAAGTGTGTCCACCCTTCGACTATGTGGGTCCCACCTTATGATCTGCCATGTGCCCACCCGAACCTCGGTTCTTGGTACTTTGTGACTCGCGAATCCTAACGCCAATACTTCGGGACTTCTCGCGGCAAGATCCCGAGGGCTTCGTGCCACCTGTATTCCACTCACCGACTCTGTTATGGCCACCTGTCCTCCAACGACTGTCCTTCTCTCGCTACTCGTGACCTTGCGACTTGGAGTACCCAATGTTTGGGCTCTCACCCTGCGAACTCCCAAGTTCAAGAAATGAACCTCTGCATCAACTGATTGCGATCAACGGCCCTCGTTACTTCGCGAGTTCTCCACGGAGACTTATGACCGTTCACCCCTTTAACAACTTATGCGCTAAACTTGGCATGACTCAGCTGAGTGCAATTACCTGCCAACCATTGATCTGTTTCACAAAAAAGACCTTAGATGTTTCCAATGACACTTTGCCCACTCGCTTGAACTGCTACTTGGAAAAACAGGGATTCTCCTGTGCTACGCTTGATTATTTCGTGCAACTTGCAGACCCGAATGCTCTCGAGACCATGACAAGAATTATCGCTAACAGTTGGATTCCATTCAAAATTCCTGAAAGAATGAGGATCGTTAGATCTGAATGTAGACAAGAAGAGATTGTTGAAGAGGAGGATATATCTTAGCCGTTAGATCCAAGCGCAGGATCCGACCATTGTTGGATCAAGAAGAACCCACACGCCCTTTAAGGTACAAGGAGAAGCGGGTGTAATCGCGATATGCAAAATCGCGATGTAATCTGAGCCGTCAGATCAAGGTTTGATCTGGACCATTGATTCCAGTCCATGTCAGAGTTTCAGGGATTGAGAGTTGGAGATGTCAAAGTTTCTTAACATCAGGAATCCCAATATCGCGATATGTGAAATCGCAAATTAATCGCAGCCATTGAATCAAGATCAGATCTGGACCATTGATCCGAACCCATGTCAAAGTTTCGTGAATTGGGACTTTGAAGTGACAAAAACACTGGACATCAAGGATGTCAAAATCGTGATATGAAAAATCATGATTTAATCGTAGCCATTGAATAGAGATCAGATCTGGACCGTTGATCTAACTCCATATTGGAGTTTCGCGAATCACGACATGGAGAGGCAAAGAACCCAATGCAACAAGAATGCCAAAATCGCAAAATCGCGATTCAATCATAGCCATTGAATCAAGATCACATTTGGACAATCGAATCACAGGACATGTGGCAAGTGATCGAAATTTCACTAACTTGGGGTCAACGGAGCATAGTGTCGAAAATCATGAAATGAGAAATCGCGAAAGCACTTTTTGCATAGGTGCTTGGTTATGACCATAGTCATATTGGGGAAGGAGCTAGTGTAGAAAATTTCTGTATCATAACTTCAGGGATCGTGAAATGAAGTGTAGAGACACTCATCACAGGATTTCTGAAATGTCGAAACCCGATTTAAAGGCAATGTCAATATAGTTCATCCAACGGTGCAGATAAATTGGAATATGATCGGAAGGTTACTATTCTCTCTCATAGTTAACCCCTCAGTTATGAATATGTTAGTGAAATGGATTCATGATTTTAAATCTATTGGCATTTCAGTTGCTCGGACAGTTGTCTTCCTTTTTCCAAAGGAGATGGGAAGTGGAACCGTCGTGAGTGTGAATAAAAAGAAAATGAGACAGATAGCGTGAGGTTGGTTGTTCTGAATGAGAAAAGAATTAAACTGTAAGAAAAGGAAAATGAGAGGATGGGAAGGAGGAGATTGAGAATATGTGCAGTGTGAGATGAAATGCAGAGTAGAATAACAGAACAAGTTGAAGAAGAGAAAAATGACAGAACAAGTTGATGCAGAGCAGACCTGCTGAACAGACAGAGGAAGAAATGAATTGCAGAACAGTTAGAAGATGACCAAATGTAAAGAACAAAGAAAGATTGGTAAGAATTGATGTATCTATGTAGTTGAATGTTTATATGTTCATTTATGTTCTAGGGAGGTTGGGAGGTGCTCGGGAGGACTGTTGTCCTCAGAGGTTCAAGTGGGAGATTGAACACAGGAAGTTGTAGCTTCCATCTGGTTGCAGCCAGAGAAACCAGGGTGGCAGGGTGGTGCAATGGAGGACAAGTGTTCTCTGTTATATAGGTTAGAGCCTGTGTAACTGGAATTTGGTGCTTCCATCCAGTTGGTGTTGGAACATATAGGAAGTTGGTGCTCTCAAACAAGTTGCAGCTTGTAAAACAAAGGTAGCAGCCTCACATTGAGTTGGTACTCAATTAAATATGATGTAAATAACTTAAAATACTGCCTATCATTTCGAAGAAGAAGAGGTTTTCTCCCTTTATGGGTTTCCTCGTAAAAATCTGTCTCTGTGTATACCTTATGTGTGACTGATGCTTTTTACTTTTACTGTTCATATGTTGTATAATGTTGATGATCACTTGAAGAAAGATTAAGAATTTTTTAATAGAATTATTATTGTTTAATCTCAAAGAGAACTGATTCACCCCCCCCCCCTCTCAGTTGTATTAGTAATTTCAACAATTGGTATCAGAGTAGGTTCCTTTTATTCAAAGCTAGATTTGTAAGCTTAAACATGACAAGTCATAAAGGAACTTTAGCCTCTAAGCCCCCTCTATTTGATGGAACAAATTTTACCTTCTGGAAGATTAGAATGAGAACATACTTAATGGCCTTGGGTGCTGATGTTTGGGATGTAGTAGAGACTGGATATACAAAGCCTGTTGTGCTAGCCTCCAAGGATGATAAGTTAGA
>ML797037.1:471535-481621 GCA_009831015.1 Picea engelmannii
ATCTTTCGAAGATATCAAAACCATACGACTCTGTTTGTAAACCCTGCCAGATAGGAAAGCTTACTCGCACTCAGTTCAAATCTAAAAACTTTCCTTCAACAAAAAAACCTCTCCATTTAGTACATATGGATTTTTGTGGACCATCAAGGAAAGAAGGTACAGGAAAATAAAATTATTTTATGTTGATTATTGATGATTATTCTAGACTAACATGGGTTGCCTTTTTGAAAGAAAAATTCAAAGTGTTTAAGGCTCTGACTGATAATCAAACAGGAAAAAGATTAAAGGTAGTAAGGTCTGATAGAGGAGGAGAGTTTATTTCATATAACTTCAAAGAGTTCTATGATAAACATGGGATCAAAAGAGAGTACACAATTCCAAGGACTCCACAACAAAATGGAGTTGTTGATAGGTAGAATAGATCAATACAGCAAATGGAAAGATCAATGATGAATGAAAGGAACATACCTCAGACATATTGGGTAGAAGAAATTCATATAGCCATTCATATCCTTAACAAATCTCATCTTAGGCCACACATTGACAAGACTCCTTATGAAATATGGTTTGGAAGACCTACTTCAATCAAGCATTTTAAAGTCTTTGGGAGTAAATGTTATATCAAGAACAATGATGAAAATATTGGCAAATATGATGACAGGGCTGATGAAGGTATCTTCTTGGGTTATGCTACAAACAATAAAGGGTACATATGTTACAATAAGAGACTTCATAAACTGGTTGATTGTATAGACATAAAAGTTGATGAAGAAATCTCGGTCAGAAATGTAAGCAATGTTGAACCAAGCACAGGAGATATAGTTGAAGATGAAGATGAACAGGTCCAAGGATAAAAAAGGGAAGAATATGAATCAGATGAAGATATGAATACTCAGGCTAACACAAATCAGCAGAAAGAAACAAAATCACCTCTCAGAATTGTTAGAAAGAATCATCCTGAAAATCAGATAATTGGAGATATAAATAAAGGAGTTCAGACAAGAAGGAAATTGATTAAAGACTCAGAACAATCTCATGTTGTTTTTTTATCTATGACTGAAACTAAAAATTTTGATGAAGCCAACCAACATGATGATTGGATTAGATAAATGAATGAAGAGCTTGATCAGATTGAGAAGAAAAATACTGGGAGCTTGTCCCTAGACCTGAAGATAAGAATGTAATAGGTTCCAAATGGGTGTTCAAAAATAAAATGAATGAAAAAGGACAAGTTGTTAGAAATAAAGCCATATTGGTCTGTAAAGGGTATGCACAAGTTGAAGGTCGGGACTTTGATGAAACTTTTGCACCAGTGGCAAGATTGGAGGCCATCAGAATGTTACTTTCATATTCATGCCATAAGAACTTTAAAGTGTACCAGATGGATGTTAAGTCATCTTTTCTTAATGGATATCTAGAGGAAGAAGTATATATGGAGCAACCAAAAGGATTCTCATTGACAGATAATCCTAATTATGTTTGCAATATGAAGAAGGCCTTATATGGACTGAAACAAGCACCATGAGCTTGGTGTTGTGCCTCTTTCATCACCTTAGTGAGAAAAATAGAGGTGCTTGCAAGCTTAGTTGGGTTTGCTAGGCAAGACAGATGCAAGGAAAAGGGTTAGAAAAAGAAATATAAAACAACAACTAAGAAATAAACTAAGAAATAAAACAACTACTAAATTTATAAACATGGGGACATAAGGATGAAAGAAACAATGAGACCCATGTCACCAATGATAAGGCTGATATTAGTGAAAGAAAACATCGAGAAGCAAGGGGACTATGAGTCCCTTCTTCCTCCAAGGGAGGTCTCTTGGACCCCCACAAATAAGATCTTCTTACAACTTTGAAAATAAAAATGAAAATGGTGAAATAATTCTTTGCTAATCCACTCAAGGGGTGAGATGGATTGCCCAATGCAATGATGCAAATATAATCTTGGCAAGGATAGAAGAGTCTTCAAGAGAATAATGGCAGCATAATTTTTCTTTGAATTCCTTGAAAAATGAAGTGTATCCATGGCCTTTTTATAGCATTCCTTTGAGTTATTGTCCAACTAGTTTGTAGTGTGTAAAGAGGCTAATTAGGGCATTTCTAGGTCTTTGACCAGCCACCCAGTTGAATCCAGTCCATATTTGAGTGTCAAATCAACTTGGAAGCTAAACCAGAAGTGGGTGGGAGGATGACCACTCTCATAAATGCGTCATTTCTCAGGTGCATGGATTTTTGCGACCACAATCGCGCATCGTGCACATGTGTGTGATTTATGCATTCCTATTTTGCGCATGTGCATGGGCGCCCAGTGTCTTCATAGCGCCCTTTAATTTTTTCACTAGTTGTATAGTTTTGACCCTTTGTGAATGCTTTTGTGTTAATTCAGGTCCATGGATGACCTCATAACAGTTTGACGATATTGAATTCTTGTAACCATTTGCGGACGAAATTTCATTGATAACAGATGTCCCCTGATGGATGAGGTTAGGAGCATACGTATAGCCGAAATCCATCAATGTTTCTTCTACTGAGAGTGTTGTTTGTAAGAAAGAGCAATAGTGGGATTGTCAAGAGCGCCCCATTGGAGGGAGAAGGGAACCTGTAGAACCCAACCTTCCATAAGGTGTGTAAAACATAAACTGCGTACAAACGAGGCGAGCATGCCCCATGCTCATGTCATGTAACTCAAAAAGAGGAATGAAGTGTTGATGTAGACAACTGCAGTGCCCTCGGGGGCGGCCGTGATAAAGGTAGAAGACAATTCTACGGATGAACATACTCTGAATAGTAGGCAGTGATATCTGTAAGAAGTATCACGGATTTTGTAGGCATTGATAGCCCAACCAAGTTCAGAGGTCTTTGGCAAGTATAAGAACTAACTGCAATAGTCGCCAAGTAAGACCCACCGTAACATGAGAAAGTGTTGATGTTGAATGTTATGGGGGTCAATGACAACAGGGAGAAATTGTGGTTCTCCCTGTGCCATCTGATATCTCTCATTGGATAGGTAATGAGAATCAAGATACTGTCACCCTTCTGGAAAACTATGTTGATGTCGACAAAAGGGGGACGCGAATCCCAGAAGCAGAGGGCTTCGTGAAATATACTAGGTGAGGTTTATGAATTTGAGGAGGTACATGGACGAAGTCAAGATGTAGGAAGACTCAAGACTGTCCTTGGTTGGGGGTATATGTGAAGTATAAGTGGCCGCAACCATTCAACTAAGTTGAGTGTCAGGGGGACAACAAGACGTGGGCGAAGTTGTGCCAGAGGCGGGACAAAGTGAATAAACTCAGAGGGTAGAGGTAAGTGGCCTGTGGGATACTCAGAGGATATGGATGATGTCAATAAGGGTAGATGATGAAGAGTGCCCCAACCAAGGGAGACATGGGTTGCGTTTGCCAATAAGGTAAGAAGGTCGCCAAAGGTGACGACAAAAAGTTAATGTAACTGCTGGAAACAAAGGCGTTTGTACAATAAATAAAGAATAATTTGGGATAAGTATATAAATACATAAACGGGTGCCCCAATGTGATATGGTTGGCCCGAGTAGGGCGTGATTTTATTAGAGAATTGGCGGAGGGTGGGGGCCCCATGGGTGGGTTTCTGTATGAGGTAGGTGAAATGAAGGGAAATTTGTAGATGAGCAAACTAATTGTGGATGAAATGGAGGGTTCATGATACTACAGAGGTGCAGTAAAAAATAGAACCGTGAAGAGATAATTTGGGAGTCCATTGGGAAAGCTAGCAAAATGAGAAGGAGTATGTGGCTGATTCGCGACATGATGTAAGACTATCGGGACTCCCATCCCTAAAGGGTTTTGAAAAACAGCATGAGTTTCAAAGGTGCAAAAGGGTTCTATGAATGGGACAACTCATGTGGGTAAGAGTGCTACCGGGTGACAGTATCGAAGATGCAAATGGAGGTGTTGGTACTGCAGAGCTAGAAATGGGGATCCTAGAGGCAAATGTCAGAGGGTGTGACTGGAGTTGTAAGTGAGATTCAGAGGGAATGACTACATGCCAGTGTTGAGTATATACCTGAAGGGGTTGTGTTGATATATGATGACCAAGTACCTGCACACATGAAAACCAAATACCCGATGTGAACAATATCTGAAGAGAATCGAACATATGAGCATTTATTTGATAATTTTGAATATGCGCATGCGTACCTGGTTGGGGTATGAAAAAATGGCATCCCAGGGGCTTAGGGTAAAAAGAGGCCCAGGGAGTGTCGTGATGTAGATGATGGGATGTTGATCCCATGGCTAAAGATGGATCGAGAAATGGACACCCGGAGCTCCCGGAATGATGAGTGAAAATTTGGTGAAAAGGCCTATATATAGTTGTAGGGCCCACATTGCCACCCCATTTGTACTTGCTGCTATAGTGACTGGACGAGAAGTATTCAGAGGAGATTTGGATATTCTAGGAGGATGAGGCATTCGATTGAGGACCAGCGAGCTTCAGGTTACTGGTATGATCATCCTGCATAGAATTAGGGTTTCCATTTTTGGGCAGGGGCTGTACGGAGGGTTGTACAGGGGGTTTTTATGGGTGTGGGCCCCCACGTGTGCGGGAGATTCGAAATTATGTGCACACAAGTGCATGCCTTCCCACCAGATAGGTGCGCATGGGGGCACCTGTAAAGGGAACAAGGGTGTGCACTATGTGTGCACCTGTTGGAGGCATAGCTGCGCATGTGTGCGTGACTGTGTATTGGACAGGCACGCGTGTGTTTGTGACAAGGGTGCATGAAGGCGCCCATGTATGTTGAACAGGTGCACACCCATGCATGCCTGAAGGATGGATAGGCGTGCCTAAGTGTGCGCCTGTGTAGTGAACATGCACGCATAAGTGCATGCCTGTGGAGTGAACAGGTGTGCACGTGTGCGCGCCTGTGAGTTTAAACAGTCGCGCCTTGGATGCAAGGTTGACGGGTGTAAAAATTATCTTTTTAATGTTGTTTATGGTCCATTTAGCTGACTTAGGACTATTTTATGTGGTTGTAGGTGATCATTGTGCACGATGTCGGTTGGTTGGCGAGAGCGGGATTGGTCCTAGCTGAGAGACGTTGTGGCTATTGAGGAGCCAGGGGTACATGCAACTTTGGCAGCCTGTGGGTTGCTGAAGTTCTTTGAGTGCCCGTTGATATAGGCGTAGGAGTATATCCTGTAGTTGCTTATCTAGATGTGGAGTCCGGACCTGCATTGTTTCATAGTGCGGGGAGAGAATATTTCCTTCACTACGGTGGAGGATATATACTTTTTGACTAGGCTCCCATTTCGGGGAATGCCCCTACTGGTGGAGTCGGTGTTACCGAGGGATGTGGTGCTAGTGACAGTTGGCTGGAGGTACTATTCGGGGCTGAAATTTATGTCTGGCACTATGGTGAGCATTGGGGCGATGGATGCCCTAGCACATCACTATATAGCAGCGATGATTGTGAGAGTGTATGGATCTCTGGCGACGCAATGGATCAGTGGTGGTCAGTTGTGTGTGATGGAGAGGGTGTTGGCTAGTGAGAACTTTGCCTGGGGCCTTATATTGCATGCCAGGATGGTAGGGCAGCTGGACTGCTATTGGTCCACATATACAAGAGAGTTTGCCTTCGGGTCCATCCTAGTGGCCTGGTTTTTGGAGAGGGTGCCTATGTTGCACCCTAGGATTTTATTGGGTGCACCTAGGGCACGAGAGCCATGACTAAAGTGGTGGTCGACTATTTTGCTTCACCACGGTGGTGGCGAGGGCGGCCACTTCTTTATTGCTGAGGTGGCACAGGTGTGGCGACAAATGTCGTAGGTGATATTGCAGTTCCCCTATGCTGGGGTTGACTTCCGGGAGGATCCCGACATGGTGTTACTGCCAGGGGAGGTGTTTGACCATCGAGGTATGTTGATGAGTTATATATATATGTTTTTTGAGATAGCCTGATATATGTATATGATATAGATGTTGATACTATCTATTGTTTGTTTGTATGTGTAGATGTGGCACCTCACGGGTGCGAGGTTGAGTTGTGGAGAACGTCGGCTCATCAGGAGACAGAGAGACCATTGTGGGGAGGACCGTGGGTTGGAGAGAGACATCAGTATGAGGGCACTGAGGTGAGACCAGCTGATCTTGAGAGAGCAGCGAGGAGACATCGGTTCGATGACCCTGGTGTCAGGCCATCACATGCTCCTCTGGCAGATACCGGAGTAGATTTTGAGGACATACGTCGTCATATGGAGGCGGTGATATAGAGCATGCCTGAGGGCATGTGGTCTCGCATCCAAGATGAGGGCATGCTGGAGCAGTGTGTGTGGGTTCTGTCGCCATGGAGGGCCATGGTACGATGGGCAGCGGTAGCAGGTGTTGCGATGACCAGATGATTACCTCCGGGGCAGGAGGGACAAGTAGTGGGTGGGGGACCACCTCTTGAGGGAGGGGCAGGAGGGACCAGTAGTGGGTGAGGGACCACTTCCTGAGGGAGGGGCAGGAGGTGGTGCTCTAGAGGCACCTTGAGTAGTTCTCTATTTTTTTTTTGGCTTTTTGTATATAGGATAGTGAGCCCATTTTGTATCGAGGTGCTTCACTGGCCTGCGAATACTTGTATTTTTGTATGTAAATATTTGGATGGCACTATGGATTGTTTTATATATACACAAGTATACATTTTGAGATGTATGTGGTGTTTACATGTCTTTTGTTAATGTGTTGATGATGTCTAATCTACATATGTTGTGATAGTTTGTTGATATGTTTATGTATGTGTAGAGGTAGCATGATGTGATGTATGCCAATCTAACACAATATTAGCTAGGTTATCTGTAATTTGATTCAATTGTCTTGGAATATGTGTAAATGTCAAGATAACAGTCTAACCTGCAGGTATTTGTGAAAGAGGCAAGGATCGTGTACGCGGTACACCTTGTTGAGCTGGAGAACAACTAGTTGAGAGTCGAGAAAGACGCTAAGGTGACGAATACGATGATGTTGGGCATCGATCAGGAGGCCAATGACGATAGTGTATTCAGATTGGTTGTTGGTCGTTGAACCCAAACATATGCCGCTCGAATGGAGAATTTCATGTGAGGGGGTGTAGAGAGCCCAAGCGACCGATGCGAGATTTTGTGTCCAACGACTGGTGCCATTAGCGTAACCGATGTGGTAGGCCGGTGAAGGAATCATTTTTCAATAGCAAAAATGATAGTTTAGATGTGAGGGATGGAAAAAAGATTAAAGACACTATAAAAGAAATAACCTAAAGTAGAATGACTACATTTAAGCATACAATTTATTTAAGTATAACCCGTTGACGAGTTCTTTGAGAGAGAGGCCTTTGGGAGAGGCCAGGATGCATGTGCCTTTGGTGAGGCAATGTTGGATAATGTATGGGCCATGCCATAGTGACTCGAATTTTCCATGGCCAAAGTTATCATGAGCGATATCGTAAGAAAGGATGAGGTCTCCTTCGCGAAATGAGCAAAGGTTGACATGTCGATCAAAGATAGCCTTTGATCATTTTTTAGCTGCCTCATTGTTCTATAATGAAGATCGATGATCTTCATCTAGGGACTCTAAGTTCAGCAAGCGCTGCTCCATTGGAGTAGTGTCGGGTAATATCTCAATTGTAGTGCATAAGGTGGGAATTTCGCACTTGATGGGAAGAGTGGCCTCAACCCCATGGACTAGATGAAATGGTGTGAAACCAGTAGCTGTTTTCACAGTCGTACGGTAAGCCCATAGTGCGGAAAATAACATATGATGCCAATTGGTCTTATGTTTATTAACCGTGCGTTGTAACATGGTCTTGAGGACCTTGTTAACTACTTCGACCTATCCGTTAGAATGGGGGTAATATGGTGAGGCAAACTCGTGGGAGAATCCTAACCGAGATGAGAGTTCAACAAAAATCTCATTCTCGAAGTGTTTCCCGTGATTGGAAACAAGTTGGAGTGGTACTCCAAAGAGAGATATGTCGTGGTTAAAGAAAAAACACACTATGGTGTCAGTGGTATTGTTGAAGGTGGGCATAGATTCAGCTCATTTGGTGAAGTAATCGGCTGCAACAACAATGTATTTATGTCCATTGCTGGAGGGAGGATTACAAGTCATGAAGTTGATGCCCCATTTACAAAAAGGGTCGGCAGTGATGACTGGATGAAGAAGAGTTGGTGGTGCTCTGGCTTTGTTGGCATAAATATGACACTTCTCGCATCGTTTCACGACGTGAATGCAATCATGAAACAAGGTAGGCCAAAAGTAACCTACTCGGATAATCTTCTGAGCAGTGGATATTCCCAAAAGATGGCCCCCACATGCACCATTGTGGTAGTCATTTAAGACTCTATTAGCCTCGTCAATGTTCAATCATCGACGAAGAATGGTGTCGACCCCTTGCCAATATAAGATGTCTCCGATGAGGAGGTAGCGGGGGGCCCGGTGGTGAATATGACGATGATCATCTCGTGAAAGGTGGTTACCAAACTTTTGAGTTTGGAGGTAGACGAGGAGGTTTCCATACCAAGGATCATATGAAGTGATGTAAAAGAGGTGTTCGTTGGGAAATTCGGTATTGATGGGGGTATTGGTTGTGTCAGAGGGGAGGGTCGTGACAAGTTCAGAGAGAACAAGAACTTTATTTCTCTTGGGTGTTGATAATTCAAGATCGTACTCCTGAAGGATAACGATCCATCGGGAAAATTTGTCGTTAATTTGTTGACGACTGAGCAAGTATTGCATAGGGTTGGAATCTACTACAACCTTAGTTGTGTGAAGCAGAATGTAGTGACGCAGTTTCTGGACTACGAGGATGACTGTCAGGGCTAGTTTCTCTTCGTGTTTATAATTCAAGGGTGGCCCTGAGAGGTTTTTACTAATGTAATAAATGACATGCTCACGATTGTCATCACCTAGCTGAACGAGAACTCCTGCTACTGAAATAGCTTATGCTGATATGTAGAGGATATAGTCGTGATTGTAGTCAGGTGCACTAATTAAAGGGGCATTGGAGAGAGCCTTTTTAAGATCATCAAATGATTGTTGGGCATGTTAATCCCAATGAAATGGGATTCTGTGACGTAGTAAGCATAGGAAACCATGTGCACGAATGGTGTAGTCCAGGACAAATCATCGTAGAAAGTTAGCCTTGCCTTATAGGCTCTGGAGTTGACGTAAATTATGGGGTGGTGGAATTTTGGTGATAGCTTGGACTTTTAGGGGGTCCTCGGTAATACCACTTTGGGAAATGATGAATCTAAGGAGGTTACTTGTGGTGACGCAGAATACACACTTGAGGGGATTCAAGCAGATGTTGTATTGATGGCACCATTGGAAGATGATCCGTAAATCATCAAGGTGTTGCGTGTGTTTCTTGGATCGAGCTGTGAGGTCATCCAAATATGCGAGGATGATATGAGCTAGATCATGAAAAATGTATGTCATAGCCTGTAGGAAAGTTGTGCCAACATTCCTTAGTCCAAACGGCATGACGCAATATGCAAAAGTACCCCAGGGGGTAGTAAATGTGGTTTTGTACTGATTGACTGGGTGAATTTGGATTTGATTATAACCAGAGAAACCATCCATGAAGGATAGAGCCTCGTGGCCTGCACAGTCGTCGATAATTTGATCAATGAAAGGTGTGGGAAAGTTGTCTTTGGGACATGCGTGATTGAGATCATGAAATTCCATGCAGACGCGGATAGTGCCCTATTTTTTGTTAACGGGTTATTGGCAGCCAATTCACATTTTTTTTCACTGTCTTATAAGCTGCCTACACCAGTGTTTTGCAAACATTAATTTTTCGTCGCAATTCTCACTTCTATTCTTTGCGCCATTTGCACACTTACCTTCATTTTTGTTTTCACGACTGTAAGCGTGAAAACTTGTTCTTTCGAAGTCGCATTAAAATCATTATTGAATTGTCGTTATCCTTCTTGTCAATCTACCCATTGCGTTTACATTTTACTTATCATTATGCAGTTGGCAAAACTTTTTGATCTGTACTCATTGGACATTCTTTGATTTGATTATGTAATTTCGTTTCATGAGTAATTGAGGTTGTGATGCATTGGTAATTGGATTTATATGTTCCTTG
>ML797037.1:482310-507251 GCA_009831015.1 Picea engelmannii
ATTTTATGGGTTATCCATTGAATATGCCTTTTTACTTCCAGCGTAGCCTTTATAAAATGTCAAAAAGGTTTAAACGAGAAAAGGCCGATAGTAGCCTGTTCCACCATGGCCTAATCAGACTCATCGTTGTTCATCACTTAAATATCCACGGTGATAGTTGGCAAGCATTTATCTCTCGGAATGGTTTTGCTGATGCAAAGCCCATCCAAGTAGACAAGCCTGTGGTTACTGAAACCAAGGTCAAACCACCCGTGCCCTTTCATGTCCTACTGCCCTCTCCTAAACCCTCGGTCGACCCTGATATTGACTTATCCAATGTCTTAGCAGATAAGGTTGAGGCTATAAAAAATCCTGTGAGAAAAGAGGTCAAGGGAAACCCTACTGTTGATGGAAAAGGTAAAAAGAATGCTCAGCTTATATCGAGAAGGGCTAGGAATAAACCTAAACCTAGTGCTGAGCAGAAGCCCATAGTCCTCAGTGAAGAATCAAACTCTGACATCGAACACTTCCTAGCTAGTGAGTATCCTTACTCCCAAGGTCTGTGCTCCGAGCCACCCTATGACTTTGTGTCTAATCTACCCCCGTGCCTAAGGAACAATCCTAGCTACCCTAGGATCAAGCTACCTAACGAAACCCTCGACAATTTAACCAAACCCTCACCTGCATTTTTGAAGCCCGGACAGTCGTCATGTGACCAATGTGATGTGTGGTTGGAACGATACTATATAGACGTTCCCTTACTCCAATCGAAAATCAAATTGATGGAAAATCAAGTTACAGTTTTGACAAGCCAAAGGGACAAGCTTCAAGCAAATGATAAGAAGCAAAAAACCATTGGTTCCATCGTATTTAGGAATGTCGAATCGGCTACAGCCTTCGTAAATTCCAAAATGTCATGACCAAGTTCTCTGCTCATCATTCAGGTATGAATTTCGATATCAATTTCATTTTGTGAATTGTGTGGATTAATATGAATTGAGTTTGGTTTTCAAATAACTTTGTCTGTTGTTGTAAATGACTCTGTTATAGACATATCGAAAACAATTATGTTGTTTATCCTATACATTGTTTTCATTTTTCTAAAATTAAATGAGGTTATGATTTGGTTAAATGATTTGGTCATGCCCAGTTTAGCAATTGATTGGCTTTCGTTTGTTTTGATTCGTCTTACTGTTGGTGTGAGTTAACGAAATCAATGGTTTACTTTCGCTTGGATTTGGTTGGTATCTAATCGGAACAGGAGGTTTTCATGCTAAAATTAGAACACGATCGTGTTGTGATTTGGTATGATTTCGTTGTGTTCGGATCACATCGACCCTGATTGAGTTTTGATGATTTAATTTTTGAAACGATTTCGTGAGCTTGATTGTTATGATCTTTTAATATGTTGTGTGATGTAATCTTCTAAATCAGGAATACAACTCTGTTCGACTCCGATTTGGAAAAAATGACCCTGTTTTATATGGAAATGATATTCTCATTTAAACCTGTGCGAAAGATATCTACGCCTGAATCATGGAATGGTTTTGATACACAACGACTATGTCAAACTCCAACTGTTCGATTTGCTCTTGTCTTGATTGGATTGTTGTGTATCTTCAATTAGTATGATTGATTTTATGAGTTGAATTCGTATCAAAAATAGACTTCATACTGCTCTGTTTGATTTTAATTTTCAAAACGAGTCGGTTAAACCCAGATCGACATATGTTATCCCTATCAAATTCGGTTAACGGTTCATTTTGAAATGAATTCTAGTAATATTTTTATGGAAATCCAATCGACTTCGTCCACCCCCAATTGCTAATAATAAATGATTTGGCGAATCCCACAGACCTTGTTATCAACTGATTGATCCCATTATGATTTCGTATGTGATTTGATTCGCTACTAGCATGATCGCTTATATTTAATACAATTATATCAGTTTGAGAAAATGATCTTGTTTTGATTCGATCATGTTTCTTGTTGATGAGGCAGCATAAACAATTGCCTATGATTTGTTTAACTGTATTGATTTCAATTGGTTATGAATCAATTTCATTACTGTCGGTTATCCAACATGATTCAGTTTACCCGATTTTGTGACAACAAACGAAACAGAGTACACGCATCTTTGTAGTCATTTGATTGATCTCAGTCTTGTTTGATTTCAAATTAGAATAACAATTTCAATTTGAATGATTCGTTTGTCTTTCAAATAAGATATTAGATACTTGTTAATTTTAATTCTTTAAAGATTTTAATTGATTTTAATGCTGATTTTGTGTCTGATTTAGACCAGCTACAGAATCGCAAGATTCTGTAGCTAGTCTATAGAATTAGATTTTTATCATTTTTATCAATAAAATATCCTCCTAACTTGTCTATTTTTTATCCTTTTCAGGTACATCCAAATTGCATTGGGCATGCTGGACAGTCTAGGAGATATTTTTGTGATTTAGTTTTTAATTTAGGTTCCTAGTTTAGTCAGACTTGGGATATTTTCCCAGATTTTATGTAAACAATTTTGATAACTTCCACAGGGATGTTTTACCCTGTGGAAGGTCTTTAAATACTTATTATTTTTGTAATAAGGAGCATCCTCACTTGTGGGAGAACCAGGCTATGGATTTCTAATACAAACTGAGACAAGGGTTGATATCTTGCTACAGCTTTCACTTTCGATATATCAATTTTTTGTTTCAAGTTTAGGCATGTCGTTTGCAGTTGATTATAGACTACTTTAGCTATCATAATCTATTGCAAGATGATATGCTTTAATTAATGTGTTATCCATATCTGATTTCCTCCATTACTTAAAAATACGGCACTTACTTCGTTTCAGTTAATGAATCACGGATTTCTCTTCTTCATTAATTGAATCATTTCGTATAGATCTTTGCATACAGGTTTATCTAACTGTGAAGATTTATAAATCATAAGATTGTTGTAATTTTTATGTCTTGTTTGTCCTATAATCATATTTGAAGAGCACTACAGCTTATTGTTTACGAGAATCTCCTGGATAATTCAGTGCGGGTTTCCTCCCTCCGATCAGCTAAGACAATCATTACACACAGGACGAACCTGGAGCGTTTCTTCAGGTCAATTTGTTTTTCAGTATTTAGATTTGTAGTTAGAGTTAGTAATTTAGTTGTTTAGTTTAGTTAGTTTTTGTTTTATTTCTTGTTCATAAAATTATAAAATCAACAAAAAATATCTCTCTATGTCTTAGGGCAGAATACAAATGAGTTTTTCAGGTTTTCATTCAAATCTGTAAATTGTTAATATTGTAAATTTTGTGAATAAGATTTATTTCAGTTAGTAGTTAGATATTTGATTTCTTAGAGTTAGTATAGTATTAGATAGTAGATTATATATATATATATATATATATATATATATATAGAATAGTTAGATTAGTTTATTAGTTTGTTTTATTTATTTTTTAGTTAGATTAGTTTAGTTTGTTTTAATAGTTATTTTTAGTTAGATTAGTTAGTTTAGAGTAGTTTTCTTAGTTTTCTTTTGTTTTCTTAGGACTTAGATCGGCTAACGGAGCCGCTAAACCCATCAGGGTGGTTCATCCCAAATGGATTGGGTTATTAGACAACCCCGGACCGGTTCCACTCTCCCAGTTGACGGACGGTCATTTTCGCCCATCAACAAATGGCGCTAGAAGGAGGGCCTAAAATTAATTAATGGCACGAGGCGGTCGCAAGACTCCTCCACCACCTAATTGCTCACCTATATTGACTAGAAGCCATTCAAACGATAATATTCCCCTTCAAACAGCAACCACTTCAATCGACGATCCACGGATCACAGTTGAGCTAGCAACCCCTAATCCTACAAGTGGTGACATACAAGAGATTGTCTGCCAATCTCTTATAAAAACACACAGTGCCTTAGCTCGTTTGAGGCAACCAAACTATCCGTGGGGTCAACCTTTGGATTTCTCTGATATCAGAGAACAATTAGGAGACACTAACCTCACTTTGAATCCCTCATATCCAACCCTTAATCCTGCTGCAAGAGGATCTAGGATACCTCCTTCACGACCTCCATCATCTCCTTCCTCTTTTGGAGGAGATTCCTCTGACGAAGGCAAGTCCCCTTCTCAGCCTTCCACACCCACTACAACAATGGAAAATCAGAACAACCCTGCTAGACCTTGGCTTGACCAGGATGTCATAGCCATACCTGGAGCTCAACATCCTTTACCTAAACATCCGAAGAAGACAGATCGCTGAAGATCACATAAAAAAAATTATGTTAGCCATAAAACTCCGCAATGTCAAACATGAAGACGTTGTCTGTAGGTTGTTCCCCTATACTTTCAAGGGCAATGCATCCACGTGGTATTTTTCCCAACAACCCCATACCATCGTGTCTTGGGAAAAGTTTGAGTCATGCTTTTTGGAAAGGTTTGGAGACGGTAAGCCTCTGGAATTCCTAGTCATGGACCTTTCTAGCTTAAGAATGAACCCAAAAGAAAAAGTTAAAGACTTTAATCAAATATTCTTAACACTTAAAAACCGAATCCCTGCTGATTCCATGCCCGCCGAGAATCTTATAATAGCATACTACACTAAAGCTTTACATCAAAGTATAGCTATTTGGGTTAAACGGTCTAAGAAAGCCACGTTGTTAGAAGCCTTCGAGGAGGCCAGACAAATCGAAAAAAACATACTTAGCCTTAAAGACTCTACTAGCAACAAAACAGAGACTAGTTCTTCTTCCAAAAAGAAGATCGAAATCCTCCCTAGACCCACTCCAAGTAAAACACAACCTGAAAGCTCTGATTTAGAAAACTTAACTAAAGTTGAACAAAAACTGTCAAATCAAGTTATAGAATTAAAAAGAACGACCGAAGAAGCTTCCTCGAGCAAAGGGCCTTACAAGCCCCCGTTCTGGAAGCCTTTTCCTACCAACCGACCTAATCCAACCACCGAAGGCCTTAATCTAGAAAGTCTGCAATGTGCCCTTCAAATAATTGTAGAAGCCCAAGATAACTTGATGCCTCCTGAGATTCCTAAGGAGGTAGTTGAACAAGAGACAGTTCAAGAAGAGGAGTCTTCTCCGAATATTTTTGGACACTTCTCTGATAGCATCTTTCAAGCTAACTTCGATACAGTACATCCCTGTAATACCAGGAGTAAGACAACCAACAAACCTTATACCGAAAACACTACAACTTCACCCCCAAAGCAGTCTAAATCAGCTAAGACTAAACAGAGTAATATCAACCCCAACTTAGATTATGATGTAGTTGAATATCTTAAAAATTTGAGGGCTAACATTTCTATTTATGAGTTATTGAAATTTCCATTTTTTCTACAAAAGATGTTACAGAATATTTTAGAGAATGGAAAAAATGGTAATTCAAGTGGTAATAAGGTTGTGCAAAACAAAGTTCCTCAGAGGAATTCCACTAAAAACAATCATGATCCTCAAGAGAAAGGGAGCCTACCTGTAAGTAATGTAAATAATGTAAATAATGTAGATAAAGTAGCTTTAGAAACTGCGAGTAAAAAGCCACAAGCTACCACTCTTAGCACTCGCAAAAATGTACCTCCATTTTTATTAACGTTCGAAATCTTTAATAGAAACGTGCATAATTGTATGGTAGACTCATGGGAATCATCCAATGTGATGCCATGGTCTGTATGCCAAAATATTAACGTCGAAGTTGAACCCTCCACCTTAAAAATCATACAACTTGATCAGAAAAATGTTAAAGTTATAGGAAAACTAAAGAATGTGCTTATGAGATTATCGTCTAACCCCAAGATTCATCAAGTTATTGATATAATTGTTGTGGATATTCCAGAAGTGTATGGTATTTTTTTAAGCAGGGATTGGTCGGAGCAGTTACATGTCTATTTCACGACAGACTGGTCTCATCTATGGCTTCCAGAGAACAGCAAGCCTAACAAGATAAAGGTGAATCGTGAACGCTACCTTAAGTTCACAGTCACAGATTTGAACGATCCTAACGAACCATTTACACCTTCTGCCGATTCACCCGAAGTACAAGGGATGGACACCTTTTTCAGCAATTTCATGGCCGAGGCTTCAGCTATCACCAATCCATAACAACAGTCTGAGATTGTAGCATATGTCCAGCCTACAGCTTCTATGCAACGGTCTCATGTACCCGATGGAAATCAAGTTTGGTCTCTTTATTTTGACGGGTCAAAGTCCAAAGAAGGAGCTAGAGTAGGCTGCCTCATTATCGATCCGGCAGGTAACAAAACATTGATTGCATGTAGGCTAGAATTTGAATGTACTAATAATACTGCAGAATATGAGGCTTTACTGCAAGGTATCAGAAAATCTTTGGATATGAACATTCAAAACTTGGTTGTCTTTGGCGACTCTGAAATAGTGGTTAGACAGGTAAGAGATTATATCCACTGTCTGTCTCCGCATCTGAAAAGATACCAATCTAAGGTATGGAATTTAATGAACAAATTTTATGCTTTCAATATAAATTCTATTCCTAGATCGAATAATTATGAAGCAAATCTATTAGCTAACGTAGCTTCTAAACTCTTCCCTGCAGAAGGCTTGTCCCCGGACACATTCTCCGTCGAGCTATTGTTCAGGCCATCCATTCCCGACAACATCACGAACTGGAGAGTCTTTGATGATGATCAGCAGATCATCAGCTTCCTGCACATGGAAGAAACTTTTCAAGGCGCGGTGATAGACGAACACACACACGACGACAACTTGCACGATTTTACGGTAATACCTGATCCGAAAACTCCTGAATCTTTATCGGACATGGTAAATTCGATACCCAAATCTGTAGTTAGATTAGAGAAGTTTTATGATTTTGAAGATAAATTTAAAAAGACGGTCAACTGTAAAACCAATAGTTCCTCATTGTCATATGAAAAAGTAAACTTAGGAACTAAGGACAATCCGTAGTGCATTAATCTAGGCTTGGGGTGTTCTCAACAAGAAAAAGATGCACTTATTAAACTGTTCAAAGAATTTAAAGATGTATTTGCATGGACGTATGATGACCTTAAAACTTTCGACCCTACCATCATACAGCATGTTATTCCTATGAAAACCCAAACCTTTCCCTTCCAACAAAAATTGAGAAAGATGCACCCTAAACTTGAACCGACCGTTCAAAAAGAAGTGAATAAGCTCCTAAATGCTAAGATTATTTTCCCTGTTAGGCACACTCAATGGGTTTCTAACCTTATCCCAGTACGGAAGAAAAGTGGGGAAATCCGACTCTGCGTCGATTTCTGAAACCTTAATAGAGCGTCTGATAAAGAAAACTATCATGTCCCACCCATGGAACAGATCCTTCAACATGTATCTAATTCTGAGAGTCTATCCTTACTGGATGGTTTCTCGGGGTACAACCAAGTCTTGATGTCTCCACCAGACCAACTTAAAACTACCTTTCGTACCTCGTGGGGCACTTATGCTTATCGAAAAATGCCCTTTGGATTGATTAATGCCGGTGCCACTTTCCAGAGAGCAATGGACATTGATTTCCGAGGCTTAATCAATCAGTCTATCATAGTTTACTTAGATGATGTGACTATATTTTCTAAAAACAAAGACGATCATCTAACTCACTTACGAGCCATTCTACAACGATGTAGTAAATACGGCATCTCCTTGAACACTAAAAAATCCATCTTTGCAGTAGAATAGGGTAAACTCTTGGGATTTATTGTGTCAAGTGAAGGGATAATTATCAACCCTGAAAGGACACAAGTTATCGCAAAGCTTCCCCATCCTACATCTAAAAAATCTATGCAGTCTTTCTTAGGCCAGATTAACTTCATGAGGAGATTCGTCCCTAGTTTCTCCGAAATGGTCAGGCCTTTGCAAAATCTAATAAAGAAAGACACCCAATATCAAGATTTTAATGCAATAAAGAAGGACATAATAGACGCTCCGTCTCTCATGAGCCCAGACTTTTCTCAAGACTTTACACTCTACACTTTTGCTTCTGACCGTTCCTATGCCACCGTCCTAACCCAAAAGAATGTCGATAACAATGAAGTACCCATCGCCTTTATGAGTTCTTCCTTCAAAGGCGTTGAACTTAACTATCCAGCGGTATATCAGCAAGCTTACGTTGTTTTCAAAGTAGTCAAGCATTTTCAGTCTTATCTGTTGAAGTCTAGGATGAAAGTCATTGTCCCTTACCCAGCCGTCAGGAACCTGTTAGTGCAGAAGGAACTAGGTAAAAAGAGGGCTAACTGGGTCACCTCCTTTCAGGAGTACGACTTAGAAATCACCCTAGCTAAGATAGTGAGAGGCCAAGGGTTGTGCAAATTAGTTGTTGATCCAGTACCAGGACAGCAAGAAGAAAGTGATACGTCAAACCCAGGACAACACAATCAAAGTCTAATCTGTTGCGCACAAAACCTTGTCAGTCCTTGGTATGATGATATAAGATTATGTCTTGAACATGGGTCAGCCCCCCGTCACCTAGATCCCACTAAAAGAAGAGCGTTGAGATTAAATTTTGCCTCCTTTCATATGGTCAACGGTATCCTGTTTCGTTAAAGTTTTGACGACATACTGATGCGTTGTCTTGAAAAAGACGAAGCCGAAAAAGTATTGCTAGAGTTGCATGCAGGAGAAGATTGTGGTCATTTTGGTGGTGACACCACTGCCCATAAGGTTTTAAGAGCCGGTTATTACTAGCCCACCCTTTTTAGAGACTCCCATGCCTTGTGTCATAAATGTACCATTTGTCAAAAAGCATCAGGGCGGTTGTAGAAACCAGCCTTTCCTTTGCAGCCCATTTCAGTAGATTCTCCTTTTTAGCAGTGAGGCCTTGATATCATAGGTCCAATCAACCCCCCATCCTCACAACAACACAATTTTATTGTGACAGCCAAAAATTACTTTACCTGATGGTCTGAAGCTGCTGCGTTAAAAACCGTCAATACCAGTCAGGTAATTGCCTTTCTAAATTTGAATATTATCACTCGTTTTGGTATCCCTGACTATTTAGTATTCGATAATGATTCTTACTTTTCCTCTATTGAGATGAGAGAGTTCACTCTAGAAAAAGGAATCAAACTAAAGTATTCTGCTAGCTATTACCCTCAGGGCAATGGATTGGCAGAATCAACAAATAAGAACTTGATTAAAATCATCAAGAGAATGGTGGTTGAAAATCACAAAAATTGGCACAATGCACTGTTAAACGCACTGTGGGATGATTGGGTAACACCAAAATCTGTTGTAGGTAACTCCCCCTTTTTTCTCGTTTATGGAAGAGAAGCAATTCTGCCACCTCGCATTCTTCTTCCTTCGCTTCAGTTGTCTCAGAAAATCCAAGAAGAAGATTGTCCCCCTTTGGAAAATCGAATTAACGCTTTGATGAAGCTAAAAGAGGTAAGATCCCAAGATAAACGTAAGTTAGATCAACATCAACTATTGGTTAAAATCTGGTTCGATTCTAACTCTGCTTCTGATAGGAATTTCGAAGTAGGTGATCTCGTCTTGAAATGGGACAAACTGCATGAGGGAAAGGGAGAGCACACTAAATTTCAAAATTTATGGCTTGGACCATTTTTGATTTATGAAAAGTTGGGTCCCAGTTCTTTTGAATTGTAAAATCTTGAAGGGCAGCCTGACACCTATCCGGTGAATGGCCAAGCCCTGAAAAGATACTTTGCTTGATGACAACCCTTGTATATTATGTACATATTTTGCTTCTGTTTGCTTTTTCGTTTGCTTTTGTTTTTTATTTTTCCTTTGAATTTATCAGTTTGTGTTTTTGAAATACACATACCTGTATACTGAGCTATTCAGACAAAGAATACAGAAAATTCCTTCACTGAAATAACTGCTAAGAAAATTGCATAAACATCAATGGTATATTTCTGAAATTTATATCTGTGTTGGCAAAAGTCTTTTGTTCGAAACGAGTTGACTGATTTCAATCTCTGAGTAAAGCTTGTCATGATCATCTATTATATTTTTACGCTGTCCCTATTCCTTAAGGGAATGACTCAGAATATGTCTCCCTACCTTAGGAAGTTGTTTTTATAAATGAAACATCTCTGGATCTTAATAAAGGATAGTTCTAAAAAATTCTGATGAGGTCTGAAAAAATATGTTAAAATGTCATGATTTTCAGCGTCACCCCGCTCAAACTATATATCTTTTAAAAACAAAACAAAATAAATTATTAATAGAGCTATGGGAAGTGCTTGTAAACCCATCAGGATGCTGAATAGGTCTGCTGGAAGCGGGTAAATGCATGCATGATGCCAAGACAACTTCGCCAGGGTACTGAACAGGCCCGCTGGCAACGAAGCAATGTCGGGTATATGAAAATTTGCAAATAATAAACCTCTTTAATGTCCTTTATTCTGATCTAGAACTTCTTGGCAGGATACAGATGTCAGAGTGGGTTAAATGGAAACCCTGTTGAGGCTATGGACGCCTGCTGGAAGTAGTGGCTCTGTCAACAGTATTGGAGATTTTATCTTTAATATCGTGATTCAATGGTCTTGGAACTGTTATCTGTTTTCATCTTTTAAAACATTGTTGGAATAGTTGGTTAATGATGATGTTTATACAATTTTCTGGTTGTTGTTTTTGAGTTGGAATTTGTTTTCCTAATTTGAATTTGTTCTTTTGGCAAAGATAACTGCTTCTACCAGTGTGTCGCCATTGTTGGCAACCAATTCACATTTTTTTTCATTGTCTTATAAGTTGCCTACACCATTGTTTTGCAAACATTAATTTTTCATCGCAATTCTCACTTTTATTCTTTGCGCCATTTGCACACTTACCTTCATTTTTGTTTTCACGAATGTAAGCATGAAAACTTGGTCTTTCGAAGTCGCATTAAAATCATTATTGAATTTTCGTTATCCTTCTTGTCGATCTGCCCATTGCATTTACATTTTACTTATCATTATGCAGTTGGCAAAACTTTTTGATCTGTACTCATTGGACATTCTTTGATTTGATTATGTAATTTCGTTTCATGAGTAATTGAGGTTGTGATGCATTGGTAATTGGATTTATATGTTCCTTGATTTGATCTACTTGACCATTGGTTTCATAAAAATACATAGGTGTTATGGTTAAACCCTTGATATATATCATTTAATATGACACCTAGTTCATGTTATCAAAACACATTGGTGCATTGGTCCAACACTTGGTATTGGTTTCGATTTGCATGTTTGGTTTTAAAACTATGGCTTAACATTTGATTGCGCACATAGGTTTCAAATTGATTGATTGAAATGGCATAGTTATAACACATGTGCATTGTGATTTGTATAGTTGAAAGCGTCGGCAGTTGCACCGTTGGTAATGACTAGTCTACATGGCCAGCAAATAGTTCCACCACCTTTGCATGATGTCATTAATGTTGCTCCTATCCCTGTTTCACCTCTGTTAGCTCGGGTAAGCCTTCGAGCATTTTGTTCCTGTGTATGCTGCACTCAAACCTTGATTCGTTCACTGTATGATCTTCCTTATGGCACCAGTGGTGCGAATTGAGCCGAACGGTGGCCAAGCCTTGCTACTGTTCGACAATGCCGGGAAAGACTTAGAGGATAGCGGTTGGATCACCTTTGTACAACGGTTTGAGGGTTTTAATCTATTTGTTGCAAAACAATTCACCCTGACTTTCGATGGCTGTAGGGCCAAAGTAGGCGACATTTAGCTTGAGCTGAGTGAGGAGTTCATTAGCTCTGCCACAGGGTTAGCATCCACGGGACAGCGATGGTTTAAAAATTCTAAAGTGGAGGAGGTGCCATGGCCTTTGTTGTTCGTCTCACGAAAGGTCACATCCTGTGACAGAGGTATGCCCATTTCCACACTTGAACCAAGATGGCATGATATTTTGATGGTGGTTAAACAATTCGTGACCTGTGAGGGTCGATATGGACTGGTTTTTCTTTATCACCTTCGACTGTTAATGAATTTTATGGGTTATCCATTGAATATGCCTTTTTACTTCCAGCGTAGCCTTTATAAAATGTCAAAAAGGTTTATACGAGAAAAGGTCGATAGTAGCCTGTTCCACCATGGCCTAATCAGACTCATCATTGTTCATCACTTAAATCTCCACGGTGATAGTTGGAAAGAATTTATCTCTCAGAATGGTTTTGGTGATGCAGAGCCCATCCAAGTAGACAAGCTTGTGGTTAGTGAAACCAAGGTCGAACCACCCGTTCCCTTTCATGTCCTACTGCCCTCTCCTAAACCCTCGGTCGACCCTAATATTGACTTATCCGATGTCTTAGCAGATAAGGTTGAGGCTATAAAAAATCCTGTGAGCAAAAAAGTCAAGGGAAACCCTATTGTTGATGGAAAAGGTAAAAAGAATTCTCGGCTTATCTTGAGAATGTCTAGGAACAAACCTAAACCTAGTGCTGAGCAGAAGCCCATAGTCCTTAGTGAAGACTCGAACTCTGACATCGAACGCTTCCTAGCTAGTGAGTATCCTTACTCCCAAGGTTTGTGCTTTGAGCCACCCTATGACTTTGTGTCTAATCTACCCCCGTACCTAAGGAACAATCCTAGCTACCCTGGGATCAAGCTACCTAACGAAACCCTTGGAAATTTAACCAAAACCTCACCTGCATTTTCGAAGCCCGGACAGTCTTCATGTGACCAATGTGATGTGTGGTTGGAACGATACTATATAGATGTTCCCTTACTCCAATCGAAAATCAAATTGTTGGAAAATGAAGTTACAGCGTTGACAAGCCAAAGGGACAAGCTTCAAGAAAATGATAAGAAGCAGAAAACCACTGGTTCCATCATATTTAGGAATGTCAAATCGGCTACAGCCTTCGTAAATTCCAAAATGTCATGACCAAGTTCTCTACTCATCATTCAGGTATGAATTTCGATATCAATTTTGTTTTGTGAATTGTGTGGATTAATATAATGAATTGAGTTTGGTTTTCAAATAACTCTGTCTGTTGTTCGAAATGACTCTGTTATAGCCATATCAAAAACAGTTATGTTGTTTATCTTGTACATTGTTTTCGTTTTGCTAAAATTAAATGAGGTTATGATTTGGTCGTGCCCAGTTTAGCAATTGATTGGCTTTCGTTTGTTTTGATTCGTCTGACTGTTGGTGTGAGTTAACGAAATCAATGGTTTGCTATCACTTGGATTTGGTTGGTATCTAATCTAAACCGGAGGTTTTCATGCTAAAATTAGAACACGATCGTGTTGTGATTTGGTATGATTCCGTTGTAGTTGGATCACATCGACCCTGATTGAGTTTTGATGATTTGATTTTTGAAACAATTTTGTGAGCTTGATTGTTATGATATTTTAATATGTTGTGTGATGTAATCTTCTAAATCAGGAATACAACTCTGTTCGACTATGATTTGGAAAAAACAACTCTATTTTATATGGAAATGATATTCTCATTTAAACCTGTGCAAAAGATATCTACTCCCAAATCATGGAACGGTTTTGATACACAACAACTATGTTAAACTCCAACTATTTGATTTTCTCTTGTCTTGATTGGATTGATGTGTATCTTCAGTTAGTACGATTGATTTTATGAGTTGAATTCGTATCAAAAATAGACTTCATACTTCTCTGTTTGATTTTAATTTTCAAAACGAGTTGGTTAAACCCAGATCGACATATGTTATCCCTGTCAAATTCGGTTAACAGTTCATTTTGAAATGAATTCTAGTAATATTTTTATGGAAAGCCAATCAACTTCGTTCGCCCCCAATTGGCAATAATAAATGATTTGTAAAATCCCACAGACCATGTTATCAACTGATTGATCCCATTATGATTTCGTATGTGATTTGATTCGCTACTAGCATGATTGTTTATATTTAATACAATTATATCGGTTTGAGAAAATGATCTTGTTTTGATTCGATCGTGTTTCCTATTGATGAGGTAGCATAAATGATTGCCTGTGATTTGTTTAACTATATCGATTTTAATTGGTTATGAATTGATTTCATTACTGTCGGTTATCCAACATGATTCCGTTTACCCGATTTTGTGACAACAAATGAAACAGAGTACACGCATCTCTGTAGTCATTTGATTGATCTCAGTCTTGTTTGATTTCAAATTAGTATAACAATTTCAATTTGAATGATTCGTTTATCTTTCAAATAAGATATTAGATACTTGTTAATTTTAATTCTTTAAAGATTTGAATTGATTTTAATGTTGATTCTGTGTCTAATTTAGACCAGCTACAAAATCGCAAGATTTTGTAGCTAGTCTATAGAATTAGATTTTTATCATTTTTATCAATAAAATATCCTCCTAACTTGTCTTATTTTGACCCTTTTCAGGTACATCTGAATTGCATTGGGCATGCTGGATAGTCTAGGAGATATTTGTGTGATTTAGTTTTTATTTTAGGTTCCTAGTTTAGTCAGACTTGGGATATTTTCCCAGATTTTATGTAAACAATTTTGATAACTTCCATAGGGATGTTTTACCCTCTGGAAGGTCTTTAAATAATTATTATTTTTGTAATAAGGAGCATCCTCACTTGTGGGAGAACCAGGCTATGGATTTCTAATGCAAACTGAGACAAGGGTTGATGTCTTGCTACAACTTTCACTTTCAATATATCATTTTTTTGTTTCAAGTTTAGGCATGTCGTTTGCAGTTGATTATAGACTACTTTAGCTATCATAATCTATTGCAGGATGATATGATTTAATTAATGTGTTATCCATATCTGATTTCCTCCATTACTTAAAAATATAGCAATTACTTCGTTTCAGTTAATGAATCACAGATTTCTCTTCTTCATTAATTGAATCATTTCGTATAGATATTTGCATACAGGTTTATCTAACTGTGAAGATTTATAAATCATAAGATTGTTGTAATTTTTATGTCTTGTTTGTCCTATAATCATATTTGAAGAGCACTGCAGCTTATTTTTTACGAGAAGCTCCTGGATAATTCGGTGTGGGTTTCCTCCCTCCGATCAACTAAGACAATCATTACACACAGGATGAACTTGGAGCGTTTCTTCAGGTCAATTTGTTTTTCAGTATTTAGATTTGTAGTTAGAGTTAGTAATTTAGTTGTTTAGTTTAGTTAGTTTTTGTTTTATTTCTTGTTCATAAAATTATAAAATCAACAAAAAATATCTCTCTTTGTCTTAGGGCAGAATACAAATGCATTTTTCAGGTTTTCATTCAAATCTGTAAATTGTTAATATTGTACATTTTGTGAATAAGATTTATTTCAGTTAGTAGTTAGATATTTGATTTCTTAGAGTTAGTATAGTATTAGATAGTAGATTATATATATATATAGAATAGTTAGATTAGTTTATTAGTTTGTTTTAATTTTTTTTAGTTAGATTAGTTTTGTTTGTTTTAATAGTTATTTTTAGTTAGATTAGTTAGTTTAGAGTAGTTTTCTTAGTTTTCTTTTGTTTTCTTAGGACTTAGATCGGCTAACGGAGCCGCTAAACCCTTCAGGGTGGTTCATCCCAAATAGCTTGGGTTATTAGACAACCCCAGACCGGTTCCACTCTCCCATTTGACGGACGGTCATTTTCGCCCGTTAACAAATGGCGCTAGAAGGAGGGCCTGAAATTAATTAATGGAACGAGGTGGTCGCAAGACTCCTCCACCACCTAATCACTCACCTATAGTGACTAGAATCCATTCAAACAATAATATTCCCCTTCAAACAACAACCACTTCAACCGACGATCCACAGATCACAGTTGAGCCAGCAACCCCTAATCCTACAGGTGGTGGCATACAAGAGATTGTCTGCCAATATCTTATAAAAACACACAGTGACTTAGCTCGTTTGAGAAAACCAAACCGTCTGTGGGGTCAACCTTTGGATTTATCTAATATCAGAGAACAATTAGGAGACACTAACCTCATTGTGAATCCCTCAGATCCAACCCTTAATCCTGCTGCAGGAGGATCTGGGATACCTCCTTCACCACCTCCATCATCTCCTTCCTCTTCTGGAGGAGATTCCTCTGACGAAGGCAATTCCCCTTCTCAAACTTCCACACCCACTACACCAATGGAAAATCAAAACAACCCTGCTAGACCTTGGCTTGACCAGGATGCTGTAACCGTACCTGGAGATCAGCATCCTTTACCTAAACATCCGGAGAAATGGCTTCCCAAGTTTGACCCTGACTCAAAACAGATCGTTGAAGATCACATAAAAAAATTTATGTTATCCATAAGACTCTGCAATGTCGAACATGAAGACATTGTCTGTAGGTTGTTCCCCTATACTTTCGAGGGCAATGCATCCACATGGTATTTTTCCCAACAACCCCATACCATCGTGTCTTGGGAAAAGTTTGAGTCATGCTTTTTGGAAAAGTTTGGAGATGGTAAGCCTCCGAAAGTCCTAGTCATGGACCTTTCTAGCTTAATAATGAACCCAAAAGAAAAAATTAAAGACTTTAATCAAATATTCTTAACACTTAAAAATCGAATCCCTGCTGATTCCATGCCCACCGAGAATCTTATAATAGCATACTACACTAAAGTTTTACATCAAAGTATAGCTATTTGGGTTAAATGATCTAAGAAAGCCACGTTGTTAGAAGCCTTCGAGGAGGCCAGCCAGATCGAAAAATACATACTTAGCCTTAAAGACTCTACTAGCAACGAAACAGAGACTAGTTCTTCTTCCAAAAAGAAGATCGAAATCCTCCCTAGACCCACTCTAAGTAAAACACAACCTGAAATCTCTGATTTAGAAAACTTAACTAAAGTTTAACAAAAACTATCAAATCGAGTTATAGACTTAAAAAGGAAGACCGAAGAAGCTTCCTCAAGCAAAGGGCCTTACAAGCCCCCATTTCGGAAGCCTTTCCCTACCAACCGACCTAATCCAACCACTGAAGTCCTTAATCTAGAAAGTCTGCAATGCGCCCTTCAAACAATTCTAGAAGCCCAAGATAACTTGATGCCTCCTAATATTCCTGAGGAGGTAGTTGAACAAGAGGCAGTTCAAGAAGAGGAGTCTTCTCTGAATATTTTTGGACACTTCTCGGATAGCATATTTCAAGCTAACTTCGAGACAGAACATCCCTATAATACCAGGAGTAAGACAACCAACAAACCTTCTACCGAAAACACTACAACTTCGCCCCCAAAGCAGTCTAAATCAGCTGAGACTAAACAGAGTAATATGAACCCCAACTTAGATTATGATGTAGTTGAAGATATTAAAAAGTTGAGGGCTAACATTTCTATTTACGAGTTATTGAAATTTCCATTTTTTCTACAAAAGATGTTACAGAATATTTCAGAGAATGGAAAAAATGGTAATTCAAGTGGTAATAAGGTTGTGCAGAACAAAGTTCCTCAGAGGAGTTCCACTAAAAACAATCCTGATCCTCAAGAGAAAGGGAGCCTACCTGTAAGTAATGTAAATAATGTAAATAATGTAGATAAAGTAGCTTTAGAAACTATGAGTAAAAATCCACAAGCTACCACTCTTAGCACTCGCAAAAATGTACCTCCATTTTTATTAACGTTCGAAATCTTTAATAGAAACGTGCATAATTGTATGGTAGACTCAGGGGCGTCATCCAATGTGATGCCATGGTATGTATGCCAACAGATTAACGCCGAAGGCGAACCCTCCACCTTAAAAATCATACAACTTGATCGAACAACACGTAATTTATTAATTTCGGATTTGATGGCCGCTGCTTTGGAAGGGTGTAGCGGTCGCTACTTTTGATGAACTAGTGTAATGTCGGGCCAGGTGTCGATGTGATGTTTTACGATAGAGGGATCGAGGCAGGGCATTTCCATGTATGACCAGGCAAAAATATACTGATATTCTTGGAAGAGGGTTTTATAGGCGGTGATTTCTTGAGGAGTGCAAGAAGCTCCAATGGTGATATCCTCGACAATGCCATTTTTTATGGAAATGTCGATTTTAATGGTCAGGGAAATGTTGGCCATGTTTCCTTCCTCAAAATAATCAGGGGAAGGAATGGGGTTGTTGAACTAGTCGATAGGCCCTGATGGGATAAAATACTTGGTTTCGACTGCGTAGATGGGGTGTTGGTTAGGAGGCATGGAGGCTTCCTGCGGAAAGAAGAGTGTGCGATGGTGTAGTGCATCCCATGGGTAGTCAGGGTTGTTTAACTCTTCTAGTATTTCCTCATCACAGTGGAATTGGTGAGAATACAAGGGGTCGTGAAGAGTTATATCAGTGACTGTGGTCGTGTGGCCGCCCCCTGGTGATGAAGAAGTAGGGGGAACGATGCAAAGCAATTGTGATGGTTCGCTCGACATAAACCAAATATCGAAGTACTGAGGAGTACCCATGGTGGTTGGATGTAAAATTTTCGTAGGGAAATGAGTGGGAGAGTTGGGGGGATTGGGGGGTGAATCCTTAGATAATTCATCCAAGAACCATGGAGGCATTGGAAGGGCCTCGGGTTCGGGATAAATGATGTGAAGAATCTCTAGTGACGAGGTAAGGTCAACTATTGATTCGTTGGGTCTTTGAAGCAGGGTCAATTGGTGTTGTCTGTATATGATGATCATAGGACATTGGTATGTAAAATGATCTAAGGATTCACATAGAGAGAAAGGACATCACATGTGCTCATTGACTGAAGTTGTGACATAATGGATGTCAGTGATTGTTGGTAAGGATGACGTAGTTGGACTGGGTTTTCTCTAGAAGCTTTGGCATACTGCGGCTAATGTCTGTTGAAAGCGTGGCAATGCTGGGAAATGGTGGGTATAATGGCCATATTTTGAACATATAGTGCAAGCAAATTTGGTTCGCAATCCTTTACTACTTGAATGGGGGGTGGTAGCTACAGTACTGGATATAGTGGTGGGTGTTGAGGGAGTTTGATTGAGTGGAATCGAATTCTATAATTCTGGTAGGGATGGGCAGTTGTTGGTTTGGTGTCCATCTTTCTCGCATAGCGTGCAAGGGGGTTGGACATGTGGGGGAAGTGGAGTTGTGGGATCCTTCTTCTTTTGCCTACCCCCAGCTGTGGTATGGGGGGTAGTGAGTGGGGGTGTGGAGGGTATGGTGGGAGTAAGTATGGGAATCTTCATTTGGATTCCTTCCATTTGGGGGGGAAGGGATGGTTGAGGGACCATCTCAGGTGGATGTAAATACCAAAATGGAATTGCTAACACCATATTAGGGAGGGTAATAATTGCAGCTACCTGGAAAGATTTGATGCCAAGTGGATGGTAAAAGAAGGGGATTTGAGTGATGGCTTGGGGAACTGTCTCCCAAACTGGGATATGTCCTTGGGGAGAGGTGAAATCATGGACTGGTGGGGTCGACAAGTTCACAAGAGGCTCATGAGGGGGGAGTTTTGTGATTGGTGGGATGTCCGATATGATAGAAGCCTCCCTAGGAGGAAGGGTATCCTATATGTCAGTTTCATTAGATGATATGGTTCATACTTGATTGGAAGGATGAAGGAGCGGTGGTGCTCCGTGGTAAGTCCCTAATAATGATGGATCTTTGAAAATTTCGGGACACATTTCGATGAGTGGGTATGCATCATTACTCATGTGGATGAGAGGAAGAATGTTATTGATGTTGGCAGATGGGTTAGGCTCATAATGTGAGACTTGGTCAATGGTAACGAACTTCCCGTTGTGGGGGAACATCATTGTTCGAAAGACGGAAGAGGCAACTGCCTTCATAGCGTACATGTAGCTATGACCGAACAGAATATTATAATCGAGTGGGGCATCGATAATTTCAATGTTGATGAGAATAGTCCTGCCCCTGAGTTCAATGGGGACATTTTGGAAGAACCCTTCAGGAGATGATGGTCATCCATCATAGTCTCGTAAGGTAATGGAAGAAGGTATGAGTTCAGGGGAACCAAGTTTCTTCCATACAGATTTGGACATAATGCATGTAGATTCACCTTCATCGATGATACACCGATGAACTGTGATGTTCCGTATTTTTACTTGGATTTGAAAAGAGATCAAGGCGGGGAGGCGAGGTTCTCTGCTGTCGAGATCAAATGTAATGAGTTGAGTATCTATGGGGTCAACTACCCCCAAGGTGGAAAGTAATGATTTCCGCTGAGTGGGATAATTCTGAAGGACTTCTAAGACTGACATGGAAGTCGGGGATTGTGCTAAGTCATCAACCAAACTGTAATTATGAGCATCCCTAACCTATGGTTGTGGACATTCCTACGTAATGGGATGCGAGGGATGCGAAGAGGTGGCTCTGTGTTAGGGTGAGGGATCACCAACGAGGGTCCCGTCGGTGCAGGGTTTGTCTCTGGAGGGATGGGTGGAGACTCAGCAAGTGCATGATACTAACGATTACGTGTTTGTAGAAGAACTTCTTCCTCACTAGTGAGGAGGATCGTGTGATCTGTTGGATTGTTTCGGTTGAGGTACTATCCCACCTGAGGTGGGGGAGGCTGCGTGTCCTGTTGGATGTTTATCACACCTTGGTGTGGAATAGGATTCTACATCACGGCAGGGGGGGTTGTTGCACATATTGTTGTGGGGCCTGCTAAGGGGCAGGCGGTGCTGGAGGATGGGGTAGACTGCTTGAGTCTTTCAGCCATTTGAAATCAGTGATTTGGGGGAAATGATCAGTATAATGACCGAACTCATCGCAAAGGGCACAAGGGAAGTTGGTTTTAACATTATTGTTATTTCTCCCTTGACGCCTATTATTATTTTCCCCCTGGGGGTTCTAATTCCCTTGGTTCTGGTTTCCCCCAATAGGTTGGTTCTACTGGGGTTGATTCCCACCTTGACCTGGGTCATTGTTGTTCCTGTTTCTTCCTTTATTTTTTTCATTGTTCGATGGATGGGTCGGATTTTCCGTATTCAGCTATTTGAAATTTTGATATTGTTGAACGGGAGAGGGTTGAACAAAATTCACCCCGACATGAGGATGTGGGGGAGCCATGGGTTGTGGGGGACCAGGAAATGGAAAGTACAGATTCTGTGGGGGTAACAATTCATAACATACATAGGAAGGCATGGTTCTTTAGCTAGTATTATAAGCTGAGGTAGAGGGGGTACCAGAACTTGTGTGAATAGGTGGTTGTATGGGGGGTGCTGGCAGTGGCCTACTGATGGGTGGAGGCATAGAAACAGGGTATGGTTGTTGATAAGGGGGTGGGGGGTAATAAGAGGTGCCCCCATATGCTAGTGTATATTGAGGTGTTCCATACATTGGTGGTTGTTGGGGTTGTGGACCGTGGTGAGTGGTATTACCAATCAGTCCATCTACTGAGTGAGACATCCCAGGTTTGTCTTGGACAAATGGCACAGGTTTGGGGAGGTCAGGGAGTACAGTGTATAAGTACCCTGACTGTGAATAGATGAGGTCGTATTGTTGAGCCTTACTGATGGCTTCTTCTTCTAATTGAGGGAAGGTGGAAGCTACATCCTTACCGAGGAGAGAGACAAGTGATCTAAGAAACCAGTCAAGACACTGTTGTTTGGTGGTTTCTGCTTTGCACAAACTATGTCGTCTATGCCACTCGTGAATGTGATCAACGATATGTGTGGATGAGATTTGTTTGAAATTAGAGAGTAGTTCCAAACCATTGTCATGGTGGATTGGTAATTTGAAGAAGGTCAAAAATGCGTTGGCTAAGGACTCGAAAGTCACATGGGACCCTGATTTTTCATCTACATACCATTTGGTTGATGGGCCAGTGAGTGTGTGTTGAAATAATCGCAGTCTGATGGAATCATCTATAATGTTGTTGGAAGAGAACCATAGGTGAAAAGTCATGACATGGTTGGCAGGGTCATCTCATGCCTTTCCTTCAAACTTGGGTATGTTTGAAGGTAGTTTGGTGGGCATTGCAGGCCACGTGGGATCATGAAATATAGGATCATTGGTGATTTTTCTTAGATCTGGTATGTTGAGAGAGGCCAAATATGGCATCTGTAGTGGGGGGGGAGGATTAGCTCCAGGGATGGTGTAAGTGTGTTGTAAAACTGACCCTCAAGGGGGGCTAGGTGGGTTGGTACTTCTCCCTTGAGAGGAAGTTGGTCCTCTGCTTCTGTATAAAGGAGAGCAAGTGGACGAAATTCCTTGGGAAGTGGACCCAAGTAATGTGGAACCAATAAAAGTTGATCCTAAGAAAGTAGCACTCATAAGAGTGTGTGAAGGTGGTGCCGATGAGTGGGCAAGACTAGACACTCCCCCTAAGATAGGAGGGGGGTTTAGCAAGCATCAGGAACGACGGGGATTCTGTGGGTCCCCTATGATGTCCAACTAGCTGAGTGAATGTGTGCAAATGGTGGTGAGAGTAATAAAGAAACAAGGGTCTTTGTTGCAAATTTTGAACTTGACACAATATATATATCCAAATCAAAATGTAGTCAGAAGTGCATCATACATAAAGTATTTTGATAAAGAAGCATATATGTGGATAAGTGGGTTTTGTCTGCATGGGGAATCAAAGAAAACAAATGATCGTGTCCTAAAATACCTAACGTCCTTCCTCTCAAATAGCACTGGACCTTCCAATAGTACTCAACAGTGGGGTCTGAAGTCACTGGAAGAGAAACTAGTGAAGGATGAAACAATCGGTTATAATGAGGGGTAAAGGGGGCATATCCTGAAAGAGTTGGTGATATTTCCCAATAGCCACACAAAATCCAATCAAGGTGCAATTGTAGCCCATAATTGCCACCTGGGTAGATGTCCTAAAATTTGGTCACTAGGTACCTCGGTCAAAGTGCGACATTTCGATTTTCGGCCTCAGAAATGGGTCATGGGCTAGATCCCATCCAAGAGGTGGGTGCCTCAAGGCGGGATGCACAAAACAACTAGACCTCAATCTTCAACCCTTCATGGGTATCTCCCTGCCTTATGGTGTTAGGAACACTTGACTTGGAGGATTTTCAGTTCCCTATTTGACAATTTCTATGGTTTTGACAATGTGAGAACCAGATAACGGGGAGTTATTTGGATGCCTATCCCCGAAATCCTACCTAGACTAAAACATTTCTTTTGGCACCTCCTGTGGAGGAAAACTTAGTGATTTTTTAGAAAAAAATTAGATGTAGTTGTTGTGAGAGGTTGGGGGTGTGAACCAACCTCATTGAATTTAAATGGGAGTGGATAGTTTCATCAAGAAAAGGGTGGGGTGTTTCGGAATCCCTTTGGAGGAAACTTACTTTGGCCTCCACATTTCAAGAAGAAGCTATGTGAGTGATAAGTGACTTTTGTGTGTGAATGAGTGAAAGTGTGCCAATTTTTAATGAATTAGATGTCACCTTGTTGCATGTGGACTTTGCTTGGTCCTTACAAGTGTTGATTACCTAATTAATTAAGTGTCTTTGGTACAACCTTGCGTAATTCAAAAGTCCCTAGGAAGCTAGCATGTGGACATGTGGGTCCATTATTACCCCTTTAACTCCCTATTGTGATGTAATCTAAGAAAATCTTTGAAACTATCCTAGATTTTGATCATGTGGGCATGTATGGGCCCATTACAAAACCTTTAAACTTCCCTAGTGATTTGATCTAAGAAAGTAAATTTCAACACTATCCTATCTTTGTAGCATGTGGGCACGTATGGGCCTATTACAATATTAAGATGCGTTTGAAAAAATAAATGAAGAGGAGTCCCAAGAAGGGTTGTTGTCCTCTCCTAAAGGTTTTAATCTTATTAAGGGAGATGAAATCGTTTCACAATATTTTTCTAATTCTCAAGTTCGCTTGGAGGCACGAGAGAAGAGCATACTAAGCGATTTTTATCCAACTTCTAGTCCCAATGTAAGTTAAATGTGATTAAAAATGATTTCCAACTTATATTTTGAGTCAAATCAATCCATCCATGTGGTGAAAATGAAAGCAGGAGAGGAAATCGATTTTAACCCCCTAAGTGCCTATGTGTTTTGACTAACCCCTTTATATTACCTTGACTTACCTTGATGTAGAGGTTGTTGTCTTCACTTCCTTTTCTGAACCTTGCCTATTGCAGATACTTATCCAGTCTGGAGTACCATGCTCTAGGAGCTTGTTTTAGACCATACAAGGCCTTCTTTAATTTACACACATAGTTTGTGTTCTCTGACAACTGAAATCCTTCTGGTTGTTCAATGTAGACTTATTCTTCAAGTTCCCCATTTAGAAAAGATGATTTTACGTCCATCTGATATAGTTTAACATTTTTGGAGCATGCATAAGATAAAAGCAAATGGATTGCTTCCATTCTGGAAACTGGGGAATATGTATCTTCAAATTCGATTCCTTCAATCTGTGCATATCCTTTACATACCAATCTAACTTTGTTCCTTGTAACCTTTCCATCTTCATTCAATTTATTCCTGAAAACCCATTTTGTTTCGATCACATTCTTATTCTTTGGTCTTGGAACCAATTCCCAAGTGTCATTTTTCTCTATTCGATCCAATTATTCATCCATGGCCTTATTCCAAAATTCTTCATTATTGGCTTCTTCAAAACAGTTTGGTTCAATTGTAGATAAGAGTGCTAGGTGTGTTTGTTCTGGTGAACGGGTTTTTCTTCTAGTCTCAACTCCTGCATCTTTGTTTCCAATAATCTGATCTGAAGGATGATTCTTCTGTACTCGTTTGCTAGGTGTCTTTGGAGATACTTGTTGAAATTTCTCTTCTACTTCTATTGGATTCTCTTCATCTTCATCTTCATCTTCCTCTTCTTCTTCTTTTTCATCTTCTTCAAAAATTTGTTCCATTGATTTGTTTTCTTCTTTCTTTGATTTTGGTCTACCTGTTTCATCAATTGTTACGTTGATTCTTTCTGCAACTTTGTTTAATCTTAGATTGTAACACTTGTATGCTTTCCTTCTACTTGAGTAACCAACAAGTATTCCTTTGTCCACACGAGAGTCAAACTTTCCCATTCTACCATCTTCTCTTTTGATGTAGCATTTGCTTCCAAAAACTCTGAAGTGCTTCACATTTGCTGGTCTTCCTTTCCATAGCTCGTAT
>ML797037.1:525324-536120 GCA_009831015.1 Picea engelmannii
CTTAAGATTGGATACTGGAGGAGAATTCACCTCAAAGGAATTTATGGACTACTACAGCAATCATGGAATAAAAAGGCAATTCTCCGTCGCTAGGACACCTCAACAGAATTTAGTTGTTGAAAGAAAGAATAGAACAGTACAAGAAATGGCTCAAACAATGATAATGGATTCAAAATTGACAGATATTTTTTGGACACAGGCAGTGCATACAACAATTCACATTCAAAACAGAGTAATGCTCAGAAACAACACTGATAAAACTCCATAGGATCTATGGAAAGGAAGACCAACAAATGTGAAGCACTTCAGATTTTTTGGAAGCAAATGCTACATCAAAAGAGAAGATGGCAGAATGGGAAAGTTTTACTCTCGTGTGGAAAAAGGAATACTTGTTGGTTACTATTAGCGACATTTCTGGTAAGGGGGGTTAGAATGTGAAGGAGTGGGTGAAAAAACCATTTACTATAAGCTCGGGGTGCAAGTGCGCTTGTGATTAAGCGGTCAGAAAATTTGGACGGCAGAGATTCGCACTCCCGGATCAATGGCGCACATGGGATTTCGGAGCCCCCCCACCTTTCTACCTTTAAGTGGAGGGGAGGGGGTCTGGAATCGAGGGCACACCTCTTCAACGGTCATGATCGGAGCACCCGAATCAATGGCGTGCAGGGTGATTCCGGACCCCGCCCCGCCTTTCTACCTTTAAGCGGATGGGGGGGGTCCGGAATTGGGGACACGTCTCTCCGACTACTGCGATTTGAGTGCCTGGATCAATGGTGCACAGGAAATCCAGACACCATCTATATTTCCATGTTTAAATCAATGTGGGGCCCCCTTTCTTGTCGTGTCATCTTGCCATCTGTTCTCCACCTAACCGTGCGATGAAGTTCACTCCCTTTAGCCCCTTCCTCATCCTCTGACATCTGTCCATATCCCCTCTTCTGGTCTGTGTGGTCCCTTTCCCATCTCATCATCCACTCACTGCCTACCATGTGTCCCACTCCTTTCCACGTCAGCCTCCCACTGAAAACATGCCCATTATATCTCATCTCCTGCCCCCTCCACTTATCGCCTTCCGCCATGTGTCTTCCCCTGTCGCCTCTCTCACACCTCGTCACTTCTTATCACACCCTCATAGTTTTGGTGCCACCACTCCCGTTATGTGCCCCATCCTTCGCGCTAGCCTCCACACCTATCCTTCAGGCCGTTTAGCCGATTTAGGTGGTAGCGCGAAGGATCTTCCACGTTGCAAAAGTGTCGAGTTGGTCGGGCCATCCTCAATCCCAATGAAGCAGTTATTGAAGTAGTTGGTGGTAGTTAGGCATCACCTCCACCATAATGGGAAGGTCTAGTGATGAATTAAAGGAACATCGATTTGCCTATAGAACTGTCAAGAGTTTGATTGCGTCTGCCATAAGTTGCACGATCATTCAGAGATGGCAGTTGCAGATTGTCAGGAGCCATGCAGACGCAATGTGTTTAATGCAACGTCTCGATTTTGTTGTTGTTTTGAGTATATGTAGGCGTTTTCGCCATTTTTGTATCTATAGATGGTTAAGCAGAGCTCCCGATTGTAAAGCTTTAATGAAGCATTGATACTCTGGTTATGTATAGAATTTTGAGACTTCTTTCCTTATGAATGCTAGTTTCTTTTACGTCTTTGTTATACTGTGTTAGAACAACTCAGAATTGGAGGGTCCAGTCGAGTTGTAGCTATTATAGGATGATGTTGGATTGGATCACTGTAGCAGTTACATTTTTTCTAATCAGTTCTTGTGATTTTCCCAGCACTGAATGACTTGGAATTGGAGGATCCAGTCAAGTCCCCTTTTCAGCTTCTTGAGACCCTGAACCAAGAGGATCTTGCATTCAGAGTCTTTCCTCTGCAAACCACTGAAATCCTGTTGCCCGAAGTTGTTTGTTCACCTTTCTTATCAAGTCTTCCACCTAATCATATTTTAATCAACCCACTGGCTGAAGTTAGATCAAGGCCTCCTTTGTTCGTTACATCCAAGAACCAGCCCCTGAGTTAGAGTGATATCTCCCTGAGTCTCTATCCATATGATCATCCATTAAAAACTATTGTGACATAAAACTGATGGGTGTCGGGCTCTGCTCCTGCAAGCAATCCAGGAGTGACTTCCGACGCTAACATTTCTGTCGCCACTACCGGGGAATAAGTTGAATATTTTCCCCGGTATTGAATGACAATGATCAACTGATTCTGAAGGTGCATCAGATATCAGAGTTATCAATATTGTTGTTGTGCACCTGGTGACTCCATTGTGACGACTCTGCTGGGGAGAACCTGCTCTATTAATTGTGGCTTTTAGAGGCAGACACATGTGGTCTCATCCACAACTGCCTCTAGCTACACATGAAGCTGACCCAGAGGTGGTTCTCAAAAGAGGAAAGAACTCTTCAGAAGAAGCTTTCATCGCCAGACTAGGTAATCTGCCATCTCCTTCTATAAGAACTCCTTTTTCTCCTCCTCAGTTTCTTAATAGACCTCCTTCAGAGATTTCCCGTTTCTTGAATTTTGGGAGTGTTCCTGCTAAGTTTTCCTCTCCTGATCTGGGATTGGAGGGAGAAATCCTTGTCACTCCCCTCTCCTCTAAAGTTGTTCCTTGGCATAGACCCGGGACTACAAAATATTTGCTCACTCCTGCATAAAGAGGAGCACCTGCTGACTTGAACTCGTTAGCCTTCTCCTTGAATCCTCTCTTGTTCCCCACTCCACTTCGAGACTCATCCCCAGTAGCCCCTTCGCGGAACCCTTCTCCTCCTAGTTCTCCTCCACCTAACATCCCTATGGATGGTTCTAATCCCCCTCTGAATAGAATGGATTCCATAGTCGCTTCCAGATATGCTCCCTTAATCCTACCTCATCCTATGAATCCTCTCCCTGTTGGAGACTACTTGAAGTATATGCCCAAGTTTACTGGGGAAGGAGATATAACTGCGGAAGAGCACCTGGATGCTTTCTACAGTTATGCAGACAACCTGAACATTGAAAATGAAGATGTCTGGATGAGAGTCTTCATCCAGAGCCTGGATGGCGAGGTGAGGAAATGGTTTAGAGGATTGGCTCCCAGATCTATTGCTGGAATTGAAGCCCTGGATAGTGTTTTCCTGAGGCAGTGGGGAGATAGGAAGGATTTCATGTATTACATGACAGAGTTTGGGTCTCTGAAGAAAGAAGAAGGAGAATTTGTCTCTGAATTCTCCAAAAGATTCAATAAGATGTATAATAAGATTCCTTCCGAAATAAATCCTTTAGAAGCCTCAACCAAGATTTCTTATGCTGGTGCATTTGACCCTGATTTCTGCCTTTTATTGAGGGAAATAAGAGCTACCTCCTTAGCTCAAATGCAAGATGCGGCCATAGAAGTGGAATCCAAAATATTAGCAGCTGACAGACTAAGGAACAAGGCCGACGCAGATAGAAGAAAGGGAAAATCCGAAGCCTCAACTTTTGGCTCATCGGTACCCCACCCTCAAGTGGATGAACTGACCAAGATGATGAAGTTTTTGTCTGAAGAGATGGAGAGACTGAAGGTGGAAAGGAGGCAAGCGTATAAGGGCCCTCAGAGCATTGAAAACAGAGGAGGTTTTAGGAGGCCAAACAATATCGCTCCCCCGACTATGCACAGAGAGAGGGGAAGAGACAGAGAAGACCATAGAATTCAGGCCCCTTTACAGAACAATTTTGTGGCCGAAGATGAAGAAGGGGAAGTAGATGAGCTTGAGCCTAAGATCCATTACTTCGGAGAGACTCCCCCTTTTCCTCATCTGACTCAATCAGCATACGAGGAGTCTCTCATGAACAGTCAGCTAAATGAGCTGAGCAAGGAAGACAAGGTTAGTGGTGGTCGAGGCAGGTATAACCTCAGGTCCGACAAAAAGACAGCAACACCTTATATTCCTAAGCAGTCCACTAGAACAGAGAAACCTACCAATGAAGTAGCAGACGCTCACAGAGGTAAGAAGGCCCAACCCCTCTCTCCTATTATTTAGAATCATGTTTCTGAAATAAGAGAAATCCCTAAGCTTACATATTCTTTTAATTTCGAGCATGAAATTCAAAAGATCAAGATCCCTGTGCCCCTCACCGAGCTAATTAAACATGGAGAATTTAAAAAATGCTTCTCTGAGCTTTTACAGTTTGAAGCCTCATGCCTTCCCACAGACTCCATAAACCTCCAAGATGAAAATCCAGCAGTTGTCCTAGGTCCCATGGTAGAAGATAGAGATCATTCATCCCCTCCCTTCTACACATCCCTGAACATACATGATAAAGTGTTGCACAACTTCTTGATGGATTCAGGGGCTTCTCACAACCTCATGGCCAAAACCGTCATGGAAGAATTGGGGCTAGAAGTCACCTGAGCCTATCATGACTTCTATTCGTTTGACTCTAGGAGAGTTCAGTGTCTTGGGGTTATTAAAGACCTGGTTGTGACCTTGTTTCAACTGCCCACGAAAAGTGTGGTCATGGATATTGTAGTGGTCGATGTTCCCCCCAAGTTCAGTATGTTGTTATCAAGATCTTGGATAAAAAGACTGGGGGTAACCTTGCAGATGGACCTCATGTATGCTACTATCCCAGTGTTCGGAGGAGAGCATAGAATACTATACAGAGAATCCCAACTGGCCTACATAATCAGTGATGAAACCAGCCCTACCAATCATCCCATCTTTGCCTTGGACACTAATTTAGGCTCCAATTTACTATAGCTCACCCATGCCCCCGAGCCTCCTCTGAAACTCAAAAAGCAGCCCACCTCTTCCCCTGAATTTCCTCCCTCCATCACCCCAATCTGGAATTTATTTTTTTACGGAGCCTGTTCCCGAGAAGGCACTGGAACTGGGGTGTTTTTTGTGTCACCTGCTCAGGAAACCACATCTATGTCATACAAATTAGAATTCAAAGCTACCAACAATGTGGCAGAGTATGAAGCTCTTGCCCTAGGATTAAGAGCCGCAAGGGAAATGGGAATTCAGGAGGTAGCAGTGTTCAGAGATGCCGAGTTGGTAGTCTAGTAGATCAAAAGCGCTTATCAGGCCAAGCATCCTTGACTCGGGAGTTACAGAAATTAGGTATGGGACATAATTGACAGTTTCTTCTCATCATTTAACATTTCTTTCATCCCAAGAGAGGAGAACACAGTGGCAGATTCCTTGGCTACATCAGCAAGCACTTTCAAAGTACCCTTGCCTCCCAAACTGAGGTATGATGTAGAAGTAAACTACAGGCCCTCCATACCTGACAACATCAAACATTCGAAGGTGTTTGAGGATGATCTCGAGATCAAAAAGTTCTTGGAGACTATTGAAGAATTTTCAGAGATGCATATCGACCGAGATTATGTTTCTGAGGAAGGATTTGATGGGGGTAAGCTACTGAGTAGAATAGAAAAGCATGACATTATTCAGCTGCCTAGAAACCACATTCTGAGGGGACTAGTCCCATTAGAGAGATTGTTCGATGGGAATGACATGGAAGTAAAGGGTAGAGTTTCAGGTGATGATGCTGACATAGCTGAGTGCAACATTGGCACACCGGAGGAGCCTAAGTTTGTCAATTTATCAAGGAGTTTGACTAAGGAGTAGAGGGTTGAATATACTGAGTTGTTGAGAGAGTTTGTTGATGTGTTTGCATGGACCTACGAAGACCTCAAGACGTATGACACATCTGTCATTGAGCATAAGATCCCACTGAAAGAAGAGGCTAATCCTTTCAAGCAGAAGCTAAGACAGATTAATCCCATGTTGCTACCTGTCATGGAGAAAGAAGTGAAGAAGTTGCTAGATGCCCAAATCATTGTCCCCTTGAGATATTCCAATTGGGTGGCCAATTTGGTCTCGGTAAGAAAGAAAAGTGGCGAAATCAGACTTTGTGTTGATTTCAGGAACCTGAACAGGAGCTCAAGGAAAGACAATTATCCCCTACCCAACATGGAACACATATTGCAGAAGGTCACTGGTGCATCTAGAATATCCATGATTGACGACTCTTCTAGTTACAATCAGATATCGGTCATGCCTGAGGACAGGGAAAAAACAGCCTTCACCACTCCTTGGGGCACATTCATGTATGCCAAAATGCCTTTCGGACTGATGAATGAAGGAGAAACATTTCATCGAGCCATGGACATAGCCTTCATCGGGGAGAAGGACCAGTTCATGGTAATCTATATAGATGACATCACGGTCTTCTCCAGGATAGACAAGGAGCATTGTTGTCACTTGAAGAAGGTTTTCCTGAAGTGTCAGAGGTTTGGCCTATCGTTAAACCCCAAGAAATATTTGTTTTCTATGCAGGAAGGGAAGCTATTAGGCCACATAGTATCAGCAGAGGGAGTAAGAATCGACCCTAGCAGGGTAGAAGCACTTCAGACCCTGTCACTTCCTAGATCTAAGAAGGAAGTTCAGGCCTTTTTGGGGAAGATAAATTTTCTGAGGAGATTTGTCTCAAATTTTGTTGAGTTGGTGAAACACATCACAGCCATGCTCAGGAAAGGAAATGAAGTGAAATGGACTACTGATCCCAGGGAATCTTTTGTCCAAATAAAGAGGGCATTGACTGAGGCACTTGTGCTAATCAGTCATGATTATTCTAAATATTTCCTGATCTTTTCTTTTGCTTCTTGTGATACAGTGGCAACAGTCTTGTTGAAAAAAAATGAGCAAGGGAAAGAGAAACCTATTGCCTTCTTTAGCAAGGCATTAAGAGATGCAGAACTCCAGTATGAGATCATGGAGAAGCAGGCTTATGCCTTGGTTAAAGCCCTCAAAGCTTTCAAAGTCTATGTATTGCACTCAAAGATCACCGCATACGTTCCTTCTGCCTCTATGAAGGACATCCTCATATAGCTTGACATAGACGAGAGAAGAGGTAAATGGATTGCCAAGATCCTGGAGTTTGATATAGAGGTTAAGCCCACCAAATTGATAAAGGGGAAGGGTTTAGCCAAGTTGCTGGCTGAATCCAATTGCAAAGCCTTGGGAATTAACTTCATCAACAAGCAAGCTGAGTCATCCAATGAGCATTTCCAGAGTGCCTTATCACTAGCAGCATGCGCCTGGTGCAAGGATATCTTGTTTTTTATGCAAGAATTAAGGCCTTTTGATGGAATGGAAAAGAGCAAGGTGAGAGATTTAAAGCTCAAGGTGGTAAGATATTGCCTCATTGACCAAGCCTTGTACTGGAAAGACCCTCTAGGGGTATTTTTAAGATGCCTAGACCCACAAGAAGCCCAGCAGGTTATGTTTTATTTCCATAGTGGTCTTTGCGGAGGTCATCATTTCTGGAATACCACGACTCATAGGATCCTCCAAGCTGGGTATTACTGGCCCACTTTATTCCCTGACATCTACAGAGAAATCAGAGCTTGCATCAAATGCCAAAAGTTCTCAGGAAAGAAGCAACTCAAATCTCTGCCATTAAAGCCTGTAGTAGTTTCAGCACCCTTTCAGCAGTGGGGATTGGACTTCATTGGAGAAATTCATCCTCCCTCAAGTGGCCAGCACAGATGGATCTTGACTGCGACAGATTATTTTACCAAATGGATAGAAGTTGTCCCCACCAGGAGAACTTCTCACAAAGTAATTATCAGCTTCCTGGAAGATATCGTAGCCAGATTTGGTTGTCCTAGCAAAATTGTCACTGACAACGCCACCCCTTTCAGGTCTGAGCCTCTGGTTAGGTTCTATGAACAGTTTGAGATTTCACTAATTCAGTCTACTCCCTATTATCCTCAAGGAAATGGACTGGAAGAGTCCTCAAATAAAAGTCTGATCAAGCTCCTTAAAAAATTACTGGAAGACAATAAAAGGGCATGGGATTCAAAGCTCAAATTTTCTCTATGGGATGATCAGGTGACAACCAAGAAATCCCTAGGCATCTCACCCTTCCAACTTGTTTATGGAACAGAGGTTTTTTTCCCTACTCAGCTCGCCTTATCTGTGGCAAAATTCCTCTAAGACCTTGAAGGAGAGCCTGACAATATGATCAGAAGGATTCATTAGATGGTGGAAGTGCGGCAGATTAGAGAGTAGGTCATGAACAAGGCCTATGATCATCAGCAGAAGATCAAGCAGGTTTTTGACAGGAAGGGAAGAAAGAAAGAATTCGAGCAGGGTGATCTGGTTCTCAAATGGGATGCACCCAGGTAGGACAGGGGAAAGAACAGTAAGTTTGATGCCCTCTGGTTTGGGCCTTTCAATATCCTTGAAGTATTTTCAAACAACACTTACAGGTTGCAGGATCTGGAAGGCAAAGAAGTTTTTAATGGCCCAGTGAATGGGCATTTCTGGAAAAAATGTTTTTTGTGAGCCGCAGTCAACTCTTTTGTTTTTGTAAATATTGTTTTTTTGTTTTCAGCTTAATAAATGACTCCATAGCCCAACAACAAGGCACTGAATCTACAAAAGTGTTCTTAGAGCATCACAAGGATGGATCTATCCCCCATGGATCCTAATGTTAGCGAAATTTTTGGTAAGGGGGGTTAGAATGTGAAGGAGTGGGTGAAAAACCCATTTACTATAAGCTCGAGGCACAAGTGCGCTTGTGATTAAGCAGACAACAAATTTGGACGACAGAGATTCACGCGCCCGGATCAACAACGCACATGGGATTCTGGAGCCCCCCTGCCTTTCTACATTTAAGCGGAGGGGGGGGGTCCGAAATTGGGGGCACACCTCTTCAACGGTCACGATCGAAGCACCCAAATCAACGGCGCGCAGGGTGATTCCGGACCCCCCCCCCCGCCTTTCTACCTTTANCCCCCCCCCCCCGCCTTTCTACCTTTAAGCGGAGGGGGGGGGGTCCGGAATCGGGGACACATCTCTTCGACGGCTGCGATTTGAGCACCTGGATCAACGACACAAGAAATCCAGACACCATCTGTCTTTCTACGTTTAAATCAACGTGGGGCCCCGTTTCTTGTCGTGTCATCTTGCCATTTGTTCTCCACCTAACCGTGTGATGAGGTTCGCTCCCTTTATCCCCTTCCTCATTCTCCGACATCTATCCATCTCCCCTCTTCTGGTCCGTGTGGTCCCTTTCCCATCTCATCATCCACTCACCGCCTGCCATGTTTCCTGCTCCTTTCCACGTCAGCCTCCCACCAAAAATGTTCCCATTATATCTCATCTCCTGCCCCCTCTGCTTATCGCCTTCCACCATGTGTCTTCCCCTATCGCCTCTCTCACACCTCGTCACTTCTTATCACACCCTCATATTTTTGGTGCCACCACTCTCGTTATGCGCCCCATCCTTTGCACTAGCCTCCACACCTATCCTTCAGGCCATTTAGTCGATCCAGGTGGTAGCACGAAGGGTCTTCCACGTCGCAGAAGTGCCAAGTTGGCCGGGCCATCCTCAATCCCAATGAAGCAGTTATTGAAGTAGTTGGTGGTAGTTAGGCATCACCTCCGCCATAATGGGAAGGTCTGGCGATGAATTAAAGGCATGTCGATTCTCCCACAGAACTGTCAAGATTTCGATTGCGTCTGCCATAAGTTGCACGATCATTCAGAGATGGCAACTGCAGATTGTCAGGAGCCATGCACATGCAATGTGTTTAATGCAACATCTCGATTTTGTTGTTGTTGTTGTTTTGAGTATATGTAGGCGTTTTCGCCATTTTTGTATCTATCGATGGTTGAGAAAATCTCCCGGTTGTAAAGATTTAATCAAGCACTGATACTCTGGTTATGTATGGAATTTTAAGACTTCTTGCCTTATGAATGCCAGTTTCTTTTACGTCTTTGTTATACTGTGTTAGAACAGATCGAAATTGGAGGGTCCAGTCGAGTTGTAGCTGTTATAGGATGATGTTGGATTGGATCACTGTAGCAGTTGCATTGTTTATAATCATTTCTTGTGATTTTTCTAGCACTGAATGACTTGGAATTGGAGGATCCAGTCAAGTCCCCTTTTCAGCTTCTTGAGACCCTGAACCAAGAAGATCTTGCATTCAGAGTCTTTCCTCTGCAAACCACTGAAAGCCTGTTGCCCGAAGTTGTTTGTTCACCTTTCTTATCAAGTCTTCCACCTGATCATCTTTTAACCAACCCACTGGATGAAGTTATATCAAGACCTCCTTTGTCCATTACATGCAAGACCCAACCCCTGAGTTAGAGTGATATCTCCCCGAGTCTCTATCCATCTGATCATCCATTAAAAACTATTGTGACATAAAACTTATGGGTGTCGGGCTCTACTCCTGCAAGCAATCTAGGAGTGACTTCCGACACTAACAGTTACTCAAGTACAAGGAAAGCATACAAGTGTTACAATCTAAGATTAAACAAAGTTGTAGAAAGCATCAACGTAACAATTGATGAAATAGGCAGACCAGAATCAAAGAAAGAAGAAAACAAATCAATGGAACAACTTTTTGAAGAAGAAGATGAAAAAGAATAAGAAGAGGAAGATGAAGAGAATCCAACAGAAGTAGAAGAGCAAGTTCAACAGGTATCTCCAAAGACACCTAGAAAACGAGTACAGAAGAATCATCCTTTAGATCAGATTATTGGAAACAAAGATGCAGGAGTTGAGACTAGAAGAAAAATCCATTCACCAGAAAAAACACACCTAGCACTCTTATCTACAATTGAACCAAATTGTTTTGAAGAAGCTAGCAAGGGTGAATTTTGGAATAAGGCCATGGATGAAGAATTGGATCAAATAGAGAAAAATGACACTTGGGAATTGGTTCCAAGACCAAATAATAAGAATGTGATCGACACAAAATGGGTTTTCAGGAATAAATTGAATGAAGATGGATAGG
>ML797037.1:538835-555198 GCA_009831015.1 Picea engelmannii
CTTCAAGTTAGGGTTGTTGACTAATCCAAAACTAGGCATGTGAGACTAAAGAAAAGTTTGATGAAAATGCTAGTCTCTTGTTTTTAAAGTTAAGGAAGGTTTGCAGGAATGTGATCATATACACCAGGTCTATTAAAAAGCTAGAAATCAGATTTGGATGATGAAATTGATGAGGGCTTTCGATTGAGGTATATGTTGAGTACATGGTTGAGACAAGTAGTTGATGAGTTGGCGCACATACGTGAGGTGTATAGTTGATGATGTTGGTACATATTGATGAGTCATAATTGATGAGTAGTTGACACATGATTGGTACATACTTGGCACATGGGTGGATGCACTTGTTTATGGTACAGGTTGATTATAGGTTGGTGCATGGTTGATGCACTTGTTTATGGTACAGGTTGATTACAGGTTGGTGCATGGTTGATGCATTTGTTTATGGTACATGTTGATTACAGGTTGGTGCATGGTTCATGCACTTTTTGTGGTACAGCTTGATTATAGGTTGAGGTACATGTTGATGCATGGTTGATGCATGGTTTAGATTTATTGGTATAGGTTTACAGTGGTATATCTCACAGTGATAGTGTGACAGTGGTTCCATCCTTCTACTTCTACTTCAGGGTGGCAGGATGGGGCAAGGACAGGTGGTTGTAGCCACCTTCCAGTTGTAGTTGGAGAACATTGTGGGTTGTAGCCTCCTTCTAGTTATAGCCAGATATTTGGGGAGTTGGAGCTTCCCTCAGTTTGTAGCCTGAGAAACTAGGGGATTGGAGCCTCCTTCCAGTTGCAGCTGGAAAACAAAGAAAGTTGGTGCTTCTAATGAATGTAATTCTTCAAGACATATAAGAAAAAACATTCCATGGTTTTCTCCTGATTTGGGTTTCCACATAAAACACTGGTGTACTATGTATGTGTGTGATTGTTTATTTATTACTGCTCATTATTGGATAATAATTCTACATTGATATAACATTTGAAGAAAAAGGATTATAATTACGTTATTACTAATTCACACCCCCTCTCAGTAGTCCAACAACAGTGGCATGCTTCTTTCCCATAGAATTATCTTTATTTTATTGCATAATTCCTTGATCATGTGCATAGGTTGTCATTGAATATATTCTCTCTGGTTTCACTTTGGTTGGTTTATGTCTCACTACAGAATGAATATTACAAGAGCATCAGAGCGAAGAAGGGACAACAAAGATACAAGGAAGTGATATTCAAGGGTATGTCACTCATCCTTTCTTTGATGATAGATTCGATGATTAGAGCCTAGGGAAAGCGCCATGTTTTGTCTCATTTTGTTCTATATCTTTGTGGATCTAGGGATATTTGTTTATGCCTTCATTTACCAATTTATCCTACAACAAAATTGGTGACTCTACTAGGGAACGGATTGTTTTCCTAGTTTTCCTTTCTTTCTTGCTTTGATTTATTGAGTTCTGTTTTCTGAGTCACTAGGAGATCCAACTTGACTCTCTGACTATTAAAATTCATTTTAAAACCTTCACACTTTTTATTTTTTCATTTATTGTGTGATTTTTTCACCCTACTTTGAGGGACAGTGTGGCATTTCCGCACTGTATTGGTCTTCTAGCCTACAAAAATCAAGGATTTCCGCACTATGTTAATCTACAGCCTGCGGAAATTGTGAAAATTTTGATTTTTTATGGTTTTTCCTTACCCAAATCTTTGATTTGGTTTTGGGGTGAATTTTTGGGTTTGAATATGATTTGTTTACAGTCTGCTTGAAATCTTTGAATCTACTTTCATCCTTTGCCTTATCTTTTCTCTGTTTGCTTTTGAAAGATTTGGTCTCTTTCTTTAAGTGTCTTTCTGTTACAAAGCATTGTTTTTCTTTAGAATTGTTTAGTGAAAGAATACTTCTTTTTCTGAATAAATCGTGTTAAAAGAGAAACTTAGTTTGGGTTGCTTTGTTGTATATAGATCTATTATTTCTTTTAGCTATCTTTAAAACAAAAAATTTATTTATTGATTTACATTAGATTGGGGGCATCCTTGCATTTAATTTCTTGAAGATATTGATATTGATGAGTTTAATATATTTTGGGACATTGTGCATATGGGAATGATAAATGTTTTCTCCTTCTCATAGCATAGATTTCATCGAAATGAAAAGATTTCATCTTCATCTCTTTGCATAAATTTTGAGTCGGTCAAAACACCATATTGTCCACGCCATTTTCCTTTTGAGTAACAACAACCTTAAAAATAAAGCTCTTATAAAAATTTGATTAGACATTTTTATATTTTCTAGTAGAAAACCTACATTAGATTAGTTGTAGGGATTTGGAATAGGTGTGAAAGATAACTTTCCAAAGCTACAAACAAACATAGAATCTTGCGCTAGGGAGCGGTGAAATCCACTTATTACATTTTGTCCTGGGAAGCCCTTCTAACATAAGGGTAAATCACAAGGTTGCATTGAGATTGGCAGAGTTACTCACCCTGCTTTGTTGGTCTTGGTGTAGAGATTGTATGTATTATGGGCGTCACTTGAAGGTATACCCACAATGATGAGTGGAAGTATTTCAAGTTGATTTCGAGCTAGATACCCTATCTTTGCACGTGGATCGGAATTTCAACTGTTTCCCCAGGCATCACTGTAGTAATTGGTAACCTTAGTGACCTTTCTCTTTAGGTTCTTTACACAAGGTGTCTGTGGAGGGGCAAGTCTTCACAGTACCTGGAATCGAGGTTGGACAAACTCACTTGGGCTCCTTGGAGGGTATACCCACGATTTTGTGTTGGAGCTTGCACCAGGGTGTAAGTCCATTAAGTAGGTCATCAACGTAACTTTTCCACCCACTCTATCTCAGCACCTTCTTACTTGGTTCCCGCGATGTTGGATTTCATCACCAACTAGTGTGTTCATTATGAGAAGGTTTTGTTTTCTTTCTTGCTTACTATATTTTTAGTGTGTGTTGTTTGTTTTCCCTATTAGACTCTAGGTTGGATATTTATCTAATGGCATTAGTTCCTGAAATGACCAATGAAGGAACCCCTGCTCCAGGGGAACCTTTTGTTTTTCCTTCTTACGGAAAAATTGGTCCTCCTCACATTGCTACTTTGAGCCTTCCAAGCCTAACGATTGGATTGTCGGTGTGGTTGTTTTCCACTCAAGTAGTCCCAAATGTAGTTAGTGCTTCATTTGTAAGAACTTCCCCCCAAGAACATCAACCTCATGTTGATCCTTCACCGTCTTCACCAGTAAGATCTTCTTCACCTTCTCCACTTGCAAGGTCTTCTTCCATTTCATCTTCTTCGTTGAGTGAAAGATCTGAAGCTAGTAACTCGGTGGATAAGAAGAAGAAGAAAAGGAAGAATAAGAAGAAGAAAAATAAACAAGGATCTAAAATTCCAGCCACTGACGGACACATTGGAAAGAAACCAGTTATTGTTGATCATGCGGGGAGTGTTGATGATGTCAAGATCACCCAAACAACCCGTAAGCCCAAGTACCCTTGCGGGCTTTGTAAGGGTATCCATATTCTTAAGGATTGACCTGGTCTATCCAAGGTTATAGAAGCATGGTCTACACACCCTCACCAACCCATGCCATCAACCTCTAAACAACATGTTGGTGACCTCCCATCAACTAGTCACGATACAGATGGGAAAAAGAAAAGTAGAGTCAAGTTCCCATGCATGTTATGCAAGGGGAGTCATCTAAATCACCTTTTCCCTCGTATGGACGAAGCTTCAAAATTATTGGAAGATATAGCTAGTTCCCAAGCTCAACTTCCAGCTGCTTATTGCAAGCTTATTCTCGACCCACCTGTAGTTGATGGAATGATCAATCCGTCCCCTTCATCGATGAATCTGGTTGATCATGTACTCAATCTAGTCACATCCTTAGTTGAGACAGTTGACGATGTGGTCGATCCAGTCCCATCCTCGGTCGATCCCACTCTCCCATTAGAGAGTGAAACCCAAGCGGTCTATCCTTTTCTACCCGTCGACCCCATTCTCCCCTTGGAGAATGAAATCCAAGTGGTCAATCTGATCTTGTCATCGATCGATCCTACTCTCTTGCTCAAGAGTAAACTCGATACTGCCCACATTTTTCTTGTTGATACAGGCTCTACCATGTCAGGGGGTATTCTTCCTTCTCCTGTGAAACCCCCTCCAAGTAATGAGTCCATCCTTTTCAATTGGGGTGTGCTAACTGTACCTCGTCTTCCCCCTCACATTCCTTTCCATATTAAAGTTCATATTTGTGGTTGGGATGTTCTTTATATGTTGATAGATGAAGGTGCATCCGTTAGTATTTTTTCCTCTCTTGCTTAGAAATCTTTGGGTTGTCCTTAGCTTGTGCTAGTTACGCAGAATCTGTTAGCTTTTAACAAAAGAACCAATCAACCTTTAGGGACCCTTCCTCAATTTCCTATAACTTTGGGAGGGGAAACTGTCTTTATTGATGTCATGGTAGTCCAAGACCCCTTGGATTTCACTTTAATCCTTGGGCGGGATTATGTATATTCCATGAAAGCTATCGTGTCCACTCTTTTTCGTGTGATATCTTTCTCGAATGATGGAAGAATTGTGACCATTGATCAACTTTCATTTGTTGTCTCTGAATTGACCATCTACTCAATGAATTCCCTAAATGGTTATTATATGCAGTTGGTATCACCCCTACCATAGGTCAATTATGTGGCGTTGTCTCCCAGACCTTCCGCTGTCGATGACAATGAATTAGATCTGATAGTTGACATGGTGATCTCTTCGATCGAGTCTTTAGATCATGATATCTTTACCCCTATCGTGACCCTCGACATGTGTTCCTCCCAGAGTGTGATTCTTCCATCGAGTGAAGATCTCTTGGAGGCCATGACTGAGTTTTTTCCCTTGACATGGTGTCCTTTCAGAGCACTATCCTCTTGGAAGCCATGATCAAGAAGAGAGTTTCGAGCATGATTTTTTTATTTCAAGCTCATTAAAAAATGAAACCATCTTTGAGCATGGTTTTCTTATTTCAAGCTCATTAAAAAATGAAACAGAACTTACGAGCATAGTTCTTGTTTCTATGTCAAGCTCATTAAAAAATGAAATAGAGGTCTGGGGATTGCACCTGGATTCACGAGCATAGTTCTTGTTTCTGTGTCAAGCTCATTAAAAAATGAAATAGAGGTCTAGGGATTGAACCTGGATTCTCAAGCATAGTTATTATCCTGTGTCAAGCTTGTTAAAACATGAAACAACTTCCCCCTCTTTGTTGAGTCAAGTCCTTCGTCTAGTATTTGAATCTTCCTTTCCTCCGCCTTTGCAGCTGGACGAAACGAAGCTTGGGGGGAAATGCTTCCAGCCTCTAGACTTAATGCTGAAGTTAAACTATTGGATTCTTAAGATGGGGTCTAAGTACCAACCATCCCTAGATTATGCGTTGGGAAGTCGCAAGCATAGTTTTTTTTTGTTCAAGCTTGTGTAAAAATGAAACCAGGTCCAAGCATAGTTTTGGCTAGTTTTAAGCTTGTGTCAAAATAAAATCTATCCCAAGCATAGTTTTGTTTTGTTATAAGGCTTGCGTGAAAATGAAAACAATCCCAATCTTAGTCTTTGTTCTTTTTCATGCTCATAAATACATGAGAATAAGTTACCGAGCTTAGTCTTTTTTCTTTCTTGTGCTCGTAAATACATGAGAATAATTTACCAAGCTTAGTCTTTGTTCTTTCTCATGCTCGTAAATAAATGAGAATGTAACCTAGTAAAATTTTATCACTTTTACAGGCTCGTAAAGGTTATACGAAAAAGGAAACCCCTGGAGTTCCCTTTAAGCTCTTTTCGGACTCTCTAAACATGAAAAGATTGTCGAGCGATCTTGTTCTTTTCACGCTCATTAAAGTATTAGAAAGCACATCTATTGAGCGATTGTTTATCTCTTTTTTGGTCTCATCAGACTAACTTACGAAAAATGAACTGAGAGAGTTCTCTTTAAGTGTTTTTCAGACTCTCTAAACATGAAAAACCCCTGAGTTTTCCTCTCTTTGGACTCATTAAAGAAACATCGAAAGACCCATATGGGACCAAACCACTCCTTCTTAGGGTTCGTTAAACATACTCCAAAGGATGATCTTACATTACAAGCATATGTTATCCTCCTCAATCTTGCGTAAAAATAAAGAGGTACTCGCCAGAAATGGTGGGGGAAAATTGGGAAAGAAATGTGTCTAAACCTGTATTCCATGGAAGAGTCACATTTGAACATGATACCCTTTCACTCGCTTTGTGTCTAGGTTGGAAAATCTGCTCATCTCTTGGTCATACTCCTTTATAAGTTTGTTCTTTGATCCCTGGTGTTGAGTCAGTGTTTCCAAGAAAATTTTCATGTCATAAATATGTTCAAAGAGAAATTCAACCCAAAAATCCTTCTATTGCATCGGCCATTTCTGCAGTCCTTAAGACTTCTATTGCATCGGCCATCCCTGAGTCAGTCCTAAATCACTTTTTACTCTGATCTACATCATATCTTGTTACCTGTTTCATGTCATTAATGGGAGATACATTAAGGCCCTCATGTGATGAGTCTTTTCCTGTCGACTTCAACTCATTATCCAGGAATTAGACTTAGAAACTAATTGGTACCTTGGAACTTGCATGCCTCAATGTCAGGTTTCCTCACTTTCGACAGTGGGTTTTCATTATTGACCCCTGATCAGGAGATTCCACCGAGTGTTCAACCTCAGATAATTAATTCGCATTCATTGGATTGTACTATAGTACCTTAGGAGTCATTGACATTAATGGTGATTTCTCTCGCACTTGTTAATGGTATTCACTAATGATCGGTAATCAAGTGGTTTCTACCATGTTCGACTTCAACACATGTATTCGCATGGTTAGATTCGTACTATAGAGTGGTGGAGATGAAGACCCTAAATATTTTCTCATAGATTCAGGTTGCATTGGAGTATATTCAGTTTGTATTGTTGCATAGATCCACATTGTATGTCTCGTGGCTATGTTCAAATTTGAGTCTTTAACACATAGATCCACAGGGTATTTTTGGTGGCTATGTTCAGATTTGAGTCATAATGGCATGGATCCACAGTGTATGTTTGGTGGCGATGACCTGTATTACTTGACATGGATCTTCGCATGTCGACATTTATGCTTTGATTCATTTGTATTCTGAGTATGATAATGCCTACCTCAGTGATGATATATTATTGTACTGTATTTCCTTGTTTGTTGGCAGGTTTCTGACTGACTATTCCTTGTTCCCTACACACACTCGACAAAGTATTTTAGCTATCACTCTATTCTAACTTCATACTTTGGGGGACTCTTTGTTACACATTATTTTCATCACCACTATGATCGCTAATGATGTAAACCTATATGTTTCCTTCAGAGGGGTCAGTGGCTTGAATTCCTGAAGAAAGAACGGAGAAAAACTTTTTCTGAGAGAAGAAATTGGATTTTCCTTTGTAAAAACCCTATTAAGGAGGATTTTCATAGGTTGCTCTATACACAGGGTGTGGAAATTCCTAGTTTCTGCAGGCTATACTATAGCCAGGGTGAGGAAATTCCTGGTTTCTATAGGCTGCACTATAGCCAGGGTGAGGAAATTCCTGGTTTCTGCAGGCTGCACTATAGCTAGGGTGTGAAAATTCCTGTACATAGGAAAAATGAGCGTCTTCTCGATGCTTATACAAGGAGAAGCTTCTATGGTGAGGTGGCCTCTGAATGGTTTGGATCTTACTCACTTTCATGATTTAGTGGGATCATCCTAACCTCCTCACCTTATCCTCTTCAAATTATAAAAGGAGAGGAGCTCTCATGGAGAAAGCTAGTTGAATTTGGCTTGATATTGTTAGCTTGGTTAGATTGGCTTTGAGCTTTTCTTTTTCAAGATAGATTGTGAGTAGCTATCATATCTATGGTCTCATAATCCTTGGAGCAAGAATTGTGCGGGAAGAAAGGAATCGTTGGAAGGAACCTTACGACATCAAGGCATATGATTGTAATCTCTCTTCCTATTATTAATATAACACAGTTGCATGCTTCTTTCCAATATAATTATATTTATTTTATTGCATAATTCATTGATCATATGCATAGGTTGTCATTGAATATTTTCTCTCTGCTTTCACTTTGGTTGGTTTGTGTCTCACTGCAGAATCAATATTACAAGAGAACCAAAGCGAAGCAGGGACAACAAAGACATAAGGAATCGATATTCAAAGGTATGTCACTCATCCTTTCTTTGATGATAGATTCGAAGATTAGAGCCTAGGGAAAGTGCCATGTTTTGTCTCATTTTGTTCTAGACCTAGGTGGATCTAGGAAGATTAGTTTATGTCTGCATTTACCAATTTATCCTACAATGGTGAGTTGTGTGCATTGTTGGAGAAGTTGCATTGCTTGGTTTGTGGAAGGTTGTCACAAACCTGTTGTTGGTGGGAATGAATATGCTCCACCAACCTCTTATCTCTAGGCTTAATGAGGCATTGTTTAGGCACCATCGTAGGTGAAGAAACAATATCTTCTTTCTCTTATGAAATATGCTTATGTTGGATAAAAGGTGTTGAGGTTGTAGTGGTTGTAGTGGCCTTCTATGCATCGTTTGAACAAATTGTGAAGAGGTTGAATTTTGCAGTATGAGAGATTACCTTGCAGTACTGTTTTGGTGGAACAATAGTCAAAACTACCTCTGGTATCCTATAGAGTTGACCCCTTGTTAGGAACCAAATATCAATATAGCATAGAAAAACCTCAGAATAAGTACTCAATGCCTTGAAAAAGAGATAAATTCATATAATAAGCCTCTTCGAGGGGGAAACCTCCTGATTCCCACATAAATGTTCAATTACAAGATGATTCCAAATGAAAATGTCTCCTTAGTATATATAAGAGACTAGGAGGTATAATTACAACTAATAGACTAAAGCCAACATAAATAAAATAGCATTACTAATGTAATATGCCCCATTTAAGGGGTAATGAGCCATTATTTAGGGATTAACATGCCCCTCCCCTTGAGACAAGTGTTTTCCACAACACTTGAGTAACTCTGGATGCTTCTGTATAAAACACTCATCTTCCCAAGTGGAATCTTCAGCCGGTAGTTTCCTCCATTTAATGAGATACTCTGAAATGGATCTATTCCTCAGCTGGTGAATTCTTGTGTCAGTGATGGCTTCAGGATCCAATATGATTTTTCCTTCCTCATCAAGTTCTGGCAATATAGTTTGAACTGGGATCTTGTCACCTATAACATTTTTTAAGAATGAAACATGGAAAACAGGGTGTACTCATGAAGATGCAGGAAACTCGAATTTGTATTCCATAGTACCTATCTTTTGCAATACCTTATAAGGGCCATAGTACTTTGGTGATAATTTATTATCCTTCTTGGCTTGCTTGAGGGACATATATTTGTATGGTTTTAGTCTTAAAAACACCCAATCCCCTACTTAAAAAATTCTTTCACTACAATGTTGATCTGTTTGTTGATTCATGCGATTTTCTGCCATGGTCAGGTTGTCCTTTAATATTTGGAGAACTTGTTTTTGATGCTCGATGTGATATTCCATTGCGTGAACCTTATATTTTTATTTTAGAGAATAAGTGATGGAAGGAGGGTGGTATCCATAGAGTGCCATAAATGGTGTCATTTGTTTTGCAGTATGAAAGGAAGTGTTATACCACCATTCTGCCAAGGGTAACCATTTGAACCATTGTGTTTGTTTATTAGAGACAAAGCAATGAAGGTATCCTTCCAGACATTTGTTCACTATCTTGATTTGTCCATCAGATTGAGGATGATAGGATGAGATATGAGCCAATTGAGTACCCAAACAAGAAAATAATTTAGTCCAAAAATGTCCAGTGAATATGGGATCTTTGTCACTTACAATAATCTTTGGGCTTCCATGTAGATTTTGAACTATCTCCATGAATGCGGTGGTAACTGTACTGGCTTTGAAGGGATGAGAGAGTACACAAAAGTGTGCGTACTTAGTCATTCTATCAAAAATCACCATGATGACACTCTTTCCTTCAAACTTTGGTAACCCTGTGATGAAATCCATGGAAACCTCCTCCCAGCACTGACTCAGGATGGCTAATGGTTGTAAAAGACTTGGGGTCTTAATTGTTTCCACCTTATTTTGTTGGCAAACCAAACATTCTTCCACAAACCTTTAAACATCAGTTTTAAGGCCATCCCAAAAAAATTCCTTCTTGACCCTATGGTAGGTTTTTAAAAATATCAAGTGCCCTCCTACTGGAGAGGTGTGGAATTTCAATAGTACCCTTTTTTTGACTTGGGAGTTCTTACATAAATATAAGCGATCTTTGTACCATAGTGAATCATTTTTCCATGTAAATGTATCTAATGTACTGGAATCTTGTTGTAATATTTGAATGAGAGTCCAAACTTTTTCTTCATTATTCCATTCATCCCTTGCTTCTATTATCCAATCGGTTTGGATGATTGAGATAACTCAGAGAAAGGCCTCAACATCTTCATCATTCCTTGAGAGTGCATCTGCCACAACATTTTTCTTCCATTTTTTATAGACGATTTCAAAATCATGACCCAATATCTTGGTTACCCATTTTTGTTTTTCTTCAGAAGATAGTCTTTGTTCCAAGAAGTATTTAAGACTATCATGATCTGTTTTGACCTTGAAGTGCCTACCTATTAAGTAAGGACACCATTTATTCAATGCATGTAGTATTGCCATCATTTCCTTCTCATAAATGGGTTTGTGTAAGTCCTTTCCCTTGAGTGGTCGACTTTTAAAATCCAGGGGCCTTCCTTCTTGCATTAGGACATCACCAATCCCATTTCCCGAGGTATCACATTCCACAATAAAGGTTTTTGTGAAGTCTGGAGTGGTCAAGATAGGATCTTTTCACATCACCTCTTTAAGTTGTTCAAAAGCTTTAGTTGCCTCTGGAGTCCATGAAAATGCATCCTTCTTATTTAATGTCGTCAAAGGTGTTGTTATTCTTCCATAGTGCCGAACAAACTTGCGGTAGTAACCTATCAAACCCAAAAATCCTCTAAGATTCTTCAATTTTTTGGGAATCGGCCAATCCATCATGGCCTTAATCTTGTTAGGGTCTACCTTGACACCTTCATGAGATACAATATGACCCAAATACTCTACCTCCTTCACTCCAAAGAAACATTTGTATAGTTTGGAATATATTTGTTGCTCCTTTAGTATTTGTAGCACCTTGTCAACATGTTGCACATGATCCTCCCAAGACTTGCTATAGATTAGTATATCATCAAAAAATACCAACACAGATTTTTGAAGGAAGGGCTTGAAAATGGAATTCATCAACCCTTGGAATGTGGAAGGTACATTTGTAAGGCCAAAAGGCATGACCAAAAATTCATAATGGCTTTCATGAGATTGGAATGTTGTTTTTGGGATATCTTCTTCCTTCATTCTAATCTGATGATACCCTGAACGGAGATCCATCTTTGTGAAATAGATTTCTCCATGTAGTTCATCTAACAATTCATCAATGATGGGAATGGGAAACTTATCTTTAATAGTGATCTTGTTGAACTCTCTATAATATGGACACATATGCCATGAGACATCTTTCTTGAATACCATTACCACTGGTGCAGAGTAAGAACTTTGGCTAGGTCTAATAATGCCATTCTTTCAAATTTCTTCAACCATGCACTCAATTTCACTCTTATGGGCATAAGGGTATCTATATGGCCTGATGCTAGGAGGAATACTCCTAGGAATTAGGTGAATATAATTATCATGATTTGGAGTGGGTGGAAGACCTTTGGGAATATCTTCAAATACTTCGGAATGCTTATCAATGATCCCTTGGAGATATAAAGGAATAGATGGCTTAGATGTTTGAACATCTAGTGAGCATAGTTGTGCAATAACACCTTGATTCCCCTTTTTCAATAATTTTTCCATGTCATTAGAGATTATCACCTTACTGGGTTTCCATGTGATACCTCTTAACTCAAATTCTTTTCCTTCCAATGAAAATTTCATAAAAAGTTCTTGAAAATTAAAATCCACTGTTCCTAATGATTGTAACCATTGGATTCCTAGTACAACATCAGCACCACCCATGGGTATAGAAATCATTGGACTATTCATTACATATTCCCCCATAATAAGATTGATCTTATTGCGTTTTCCTGAGCAATTGATAGTTCCTCCATCTACAATCATTACTTGAAAATCTGGTGCTGGATATACAAAGCAATTGAGATCTTTGGCTAATTTATAGTGAATGAAATTATGAGTACTGCCAGAATCAATTGGTCCTATTACCTTTTTCTATTTGATATATCCTTCGATCTTGAGGGTTTGAGGAGTGATAATTCCATCCAATTCATTACACGATATCATGGGATTCAACTCTTCAGAAGAAATTGCTTCTACATTTTCATATGGAGATGGTTCTTGTTCTTGTTCTTTTTCGTCTTCCTCTTCACAATCTATGAAGAATAATTTCTTCTCACCACACTTATGTCCCTTATTGTACTTTCTGTCACAATTAAAGCATAAACCTTTTTCTTTTCTTTCCTCCAATTGTTGAGGTGTCAACCTTGTAGGTTGAGGTGTTTTAGAAGAAGGAGCATTATTCTCTCTATAGATGTTAGGATTGGTCCTTCTAGTAGCCATAGCCATATTTTTACTTTCAACATTTATTTCCACCCTAAATGCATTCTCCAATGATTTGGGTTCCCAAAGGAGAACCTCATGTTGAATGTTATCCCTTAAAGTTCCTATGAATACATCAATCAAGTGCGCATCTGGAATATTCGTTACCTTTATATTCAATCTTTGGAAGTTCTCAATGTGCTCTGTAACTGAACCCTTTTGCTTAATATTTATCAATTGGCTAAAGAAGGTATTGTTTCTTGTATCCTCATAGTGTGCTATCATTTCTTCCATGAAAATTGTCCAAGTGACGAGTGATTTGCGAGAAAAAAGCCATCGATACCATACAAATTGATTGGGTTCTAAATATAAAGAAGCAATTTGTACCTTTTGTGTATGTGGCACATTATGTAGATCAAAGAATTGCTCCATCTGAAGTATCCATGTGATAGGGTCATTTCCATCAAACTTCCTCATGTTGATCTTAGGAACGTGGTTGGTATTCAACCCAAAGTTGGAGTTTCTCAATTCTTGATTCACCTTCCTTGTGTCCTCATCATGAATTTCATGGGATACATTTTCACTTTTAGTTGTCCTCTCTATTACAAAAAATTTCAATCCTTCCATGATCTCCTCTTTTAAACCATCCATCATAGTATTTATTGCCTCTAACTTAGCTTCCATCTTTTGTAGTTCATCTTTTGTTACTGTCTTCTTTTGTAAATCATTTATGTCCTTATGCATTTCTTCACCTTCATCAAGAGTCCAAGTAGGATTGTCTGGAGGCTTATTTGGTGTAGAAGTTCCCCTTTTTTATGGCATGTTGGCCAAGTATCACTTTAAACCTTGATTTTGAGGTGGTTCTTCTAGACAATCTTCCTTTTATTGTATCTCCAAAATTTCGACCCTTCTGAGTATGAAATTTTATTTTTTTTAGGTCTCTGATATTTCTTCTCTACAATGCCACAGGTCTGATCAAAATTGGATGTGCCAAGTGGAATTTATGGTAACTTCCCCACAACTTGCTGATTTTTTTCCTTTCTAGGAGATCTCACTTGTATAGAATCCCCCACACAAACTAATTCATAAAAAACTATGAAACTTATACCAGAACTACTATGTTATGTCCACTATCCAATGCAACTAGTCTCACTCAATTTGGATACTCTAGGAATATGTTATGATTGTTTTACCCGGAACACCTACTTAAGACTAGTCAATAGGACTAGTCTGATACCCTATCTCCCACAGAGTGTATCTAAAAATGTAAGTTGACCCAGAAGCTAAAATTTTTACCACGGATACCTTACTAATTTCTGTGAATATCCTCTGGATTTCAAGGTCTGAAACGTTACAGAAAAACATTTATAGCGAAAAATCCACAATGACTCAATTCAGGATGATTCCAGAACCCTATCTTAGAAAGGTTGTATCTCCGAAATTATAAGGCCTTAGGAGATGAAATTTTAACCCAACCTACCTTGATCCGTCTACTAAATATCCTCCAATCCATTCCTCCTTAATTATTATAGAAAACAATTTATATCGAAAATTCCAAGGTGTATTAGATGTAGCAGCGAAACCCGAAGACCTTGAGCTCTGATACCATATGTTAGGAACCAAATATCAATATAGCATAGAAAAACCTCAAAATAAGTACTCAATGCCTTGAAAAAGAGATAAATTCAGATAATAATCCTCTTCGATGGGGAAACCTCCTTATGCCCACATAAATGTTCAATTACAATATGATTCCAAATGAAAATGTCTCCTTGGTTTATATAGGAGACTAGGAGGTATAATTACAACTAATAGACTAAAGACAACATAATAATATGCCCCGGTTAAAGGGTAATGAGCCACTATTTAGGGCTTAACATCCCCCAGAGTAATAATGACACTATGGGGTCGAGACTCATAAACAACATGATGTTTCCACATATATGGTTGGCCCAAAACAAAATCACAGACATCAAGAGGGGAAAAATCACATACTACCTCATCCTCAAAGGGTTGGATGCCATATGATAGGTAGAACTGCTAGATGACACAGAGATCTCATCCCTGGAGAAGCCACCCTATGTTTTATGGTTGTGGGTATGGTGTTGTCGAAAACCCCAAGTATTTAATGACCTCAACTAAGATGAGGTTCTTCTGGATTTTACTATCAACAATGAAATGCAATAGGGTCCCCTTCACCCACATCTATGAATGGAAGAGGTGTTGGACACACCTACCACACTTAGAGGGGGGGGTGAATGAGTGTGGGGATCTTTTTCCCAAAACTTCCCTCTTACACAAAAACTCCTTAGTTAACATTCCACATTTTCTCATTACTCATTGCTATCATTTATAATAAGTTAGATGTGAATACATATCAGCAACATATATTAGCAACATATCATCAACAAATCATCTCCACAATGAACACAAGATGTATGTACAATTTTTATTTTTATTATGGACTTCAATTCGGGGGTTTTTCAACAACAATTAAATAGAGTACAACTCTACAAGAGCAACAACTCTATATGTAAGACTCATCTTACATTCTCAGCACCAACTGAGATGAGGCAACAATCCTCAATAGATATCAATCTGTCAACATAAACAAGTGCATCAACCATGCACCAACATGTAATCAACCTGTACCATAAACAAGTGCATCCAACCATGTACCAAGTATATACAAATCATGTGTCAAATACTCATCAACAATGACTCATCAATATGTACCAACATCGTCAACTATACACCTCATGTATGTTCCAACTCATCAACTACTTGTCTCAACCATGACTAGTTTTAGATTAGTCAACAACCCCAACTTGAAATAATCATAAATTTGTACCTATAATGAATAAAGATCTAGACAATTTTCTACAGTGTGTTTTATGCAATTCCTCCAATTGGAACTACTTGGAACCTCTCAGAAAAGGCATTATAGAAAAAATTGAATACCTTGCTGAATTTTGTCTTATTATAGAGAGCGACATTATAGAGAGTGCCCCGCATGAAATATTTGTTTAAATGATATGAAACTATTACACAGAATACTATAGACTATACCCTAACCAACACATTTGGTTTCACTAAATTTGGATCTGTTATGAAGAAGTTATGATTTTTTTACCCAAAACACTTGTTTTTTACTAGTTTCAGGACTAGCCACAAACCCTATTTTCCACGGAGTGTAAATCCAAACATACAATGACCCAAGAGATTAATATTTTACCATAGATACTTGGATATGTTTTCTCAATGGAATATAAATTTCATGGTCTGAATCATTATAGAAAAACAGTTATAGCGCAAATGGTGAGATGACCTGTAAATAACATACCTTAGAAAGCACCATCAAAGGAATTTATCCTTCCTTTCATTTCGGCCTTATTTTCTTCACCTTTCCTCCGAATTTAAGCTTAGATATCCTTGGTTACCTTAGAAACATATAGATATTCAATATTCTCAAGTGTGATTAAAATGAAAGAGCCTTGCCTCTTATTTATACTCTCCAAGTAGCTTCCTTAAAAACATCTTCTAGGTCACTTAGTGTTATCCACATTTTTGGTTATCGAGATGATATTATGATCATGTCATGGTAATGGAAGATCAAACTCTTTATTAAGAACAATTTCCAGAAGAAGGTTACAGTTGTCATTTTCTCAAAATCATATTTTGGGACAAGTTTGCAGGCTGCATATATACTATCCTGCGAGAAT
>ML797037.1:555298-572023 GCA_009831015.1 Picea engelmannii
TTTAGCCATAGATCCTTGGCGGAAGTGCATTGTCCCATGCTCTCTTTGATAGGGTTTGAGAGTCCACTAAGAATGGTCTTGAGATCCAATGCATGATTCTCTTTCCTTCCCTTTGTGCTGCAAAATTTGACTTGTTCTTCAATGGAACATATCCACCAATGGTTTCCTTCCAAATAGTTGTTCCCATTGTCTTCAAATACACTTTCATCTCTATTCTCCAAGTAGAATAGTTTTCCTCATCAAGGATTGGAACTTCATCATCCATTTGTGTGTCTATGGATCTCCTTCAATCTTGTTAAGGCTTGTAGTGAAGGCTCACTCTGATACCAATTTTTGGACACACCTACCACACTTAGAGGGGGGGGGGTGAATGAGTGTGGGGATATTTTTCCCAAAACTTCCCTCTTAAACAACAACTCCTTAGTTAACATTCAAGATTTTCTCATTACTCATTGTTGTCATTTATAATCAATTAGATGTGAATACATATCATAAACATATATCAGCAACATATCATCAACAAATCATCTCCACAAGGAATAAAATGAACACAAGATGTATGTACAATTTTTCTTTTTATTATGGACTTCAATCCTGGGGTTTTTCAGAAACAACTCAATAGAGTAAAACTCTGCAAGAGAACCAGCTCTATATGAAAGACTCAACTTACATTCTCAGCACCAACTAAGATGAGGCAATAATCCTCAACAGATATCAATCTGTCAACATAAACAAGTGCATCAACCATGCACCAACCTGTGTCAAACAACCTGTAATCAACCTGTACCATAAAAAAGTGCATCCAACCATGTACCAAGTATATAAAAATCATCTGTGAAATAACCATCAACAATGACTCATCAATATGTTTCAACATCATCAACTATACACCTCATGTATGTGCCAACTCATCAACTGCTTGTCTCAACCATGACTAGTTTTGGATTAGTCAACAACCCCAACTTGAAATAATAATAACATTGTACCTGTAATGAATAAAGATCTGAAACTGATACACAATTTTCTTCAGTGTATTTTATGCAATTCCTCCAGGTGTCACTACTTGGAACCTCTCATAAAAGGCATTATAGCAAAAATGGCATACCTTGTTGAATTCTGGATTATTCTAGAGAGCAACCATGTAGAGTGTCCTCGCATGGAATATTTGTTTAAATGATATAAAATTGTTACAAAAAATACTATAGACTATACCCTAACCAACACATTTGGTTTCACTGAATTTGGATCTGTTATGAAGAAGTTATGATGTTTTTACTGGAAACACCTGTTTTTGACTAGTTTCAGGACTAGCCAAAAACCATATTTTCCACGGAGTGTAACTCCAAAAATACAACAACCCATAAGATAATTTTTTTACCATGGATACATGGATATGTTTTCTCAATGGAATATAAATTTCATGGTCTAAAGCAGTATATAAACAAATTTATAGCGAAAATGGTGAGATGACCTGTAAATAACATACCTTAGAAAGCATCATCAAAAGAATTTATCCTTCCTTGCATTTCGGCCTTCTTTTCTTCACCTTTCCTAAGAATTTTGGATTATATATCCTTGGTTACCTCAGACACATATACATATTCAATATTCTCAAGTGTTATTAAAATGAGAGAGCCCTGCCTCTTATTTATACTCCCCAAGTAGATTCCTTAAAAACATCTTCTAGGTCACTCGGCCCCACTTTCCTTATTTTAGGGTTAACCCACTTCTAATTTCTCCATTAAATTTAATATTTAAATAATTTATTTTGTATTCACTTTGAATTATAGTACACTCATCACTTCTCTTTATTATTTACCTTTTAAAATCCCTTAAACCACTTTGACTACTTTGACCTTTTGGGGCTTCTAGATGACATGTGAGGGTCCTCCAACTTCGTAAGGCCATAACTCTCAAACCATGAGGAGTTATGTGACGTTCCACATACCACCATAAATGGAATGACATGTTCTATCCATATAGAATGGTAGTTTCTGAAAATATATCATAACTCATACTGTTACCCATCAAACAAACTTGGGTCCATTACCCAAACCTGGGGTCTCCAACTTCTCATGGCCATAACTTTCTAACCGTGATGAGTTATGTGATGTTCTACATACCACTGAAAACAGAATGAAAATAAATATACATACAGGATAGTTTCCCTGACAAATTCAATGTCCTTCATCTCATTATTCCACAATTAATCATGGGTTCTCTTACTCCGCAAAGCGTCTTCCCATGAGGGCTTTCACCATAAGGGGACCACTTTGGAGTTCATCCATTTGTGCACATTATCAATCATGATAAGAAAATAATGAGAGAAAGGGTCCTCCAACCATTCTTATATGATAACTCAATCTGCAAAGCATCTTCCCACGAGGGATTTCATCATAAGGGGACCACTTTGGAGTTCATCCATTTGTGCACCTTATCAATCATGATAAGACAATAATGAGAGCATGGGTCCTCCAACCATTCTTCTGGGATAAATCAATCCGTAAAGAATCTTCTCATGAGGGATTTCACCATAAGGGGACCACTTTTTAGTTCATCCATTTGTGCATCTTATCAATCATGATAAGAAAATAATGAGTCATCTATACATTTTTTCAACAATGCATCATATACCAATGAAACCACATCGATCCATATTCAGCATGTATCAATGACAACTCATTGATCCATCTTTATCTATGCATTCTCATCAAGGACAATACATATTATATTACATCAATCATCAATCAATCAATCCTTTGACATCAATCAATCACTTGAAATCAATCAATCAAACCATTGGCATCAATGACAACATGATCCAACAAGAGGCTCTCTCCCTATTGAGGATATGTTGGTTCTTCTAGTTTAATTGTTTTGGTCATGAAAATAGCAGTGGGGTATGTGTTGATGATCTGTCTTATTTCATTATTTTTTGGATCATATTTTGAATCAGGGTTCGACTCCTTGTCTTTGATCTTGGCCACCAACGACTGTTTTGAGTGACATTCATCGGGGTTGTGTCATGGGATTTTTTGGAAGTCGCACCACTTCCCAGTATCATTATTCATCTTTCACTTACCCTTCTTTTCCTATGTCTTTGACTAGTTGTCGAGAGGATATTAGTTAGGGTCGTCTTTATCGTGCTTTGGTTTTTTCAGATTTGTAGACCCAAACTCCAATTTGTTCTAGTGCCCAAATTTCTGCTCAATTTTGACAGCATATCGATAGGGAGCTCCCAGTGATGAGATTTTTAGGAAATAAATTTTGGTTTGTATGTACCTATGTAGAGCCCCATGGTATTTCAGAACCAGATTCCCCTTGGATTCTTTGATACCCATCTTAGTACGCAAGGTATGGAAAGTATTTGTGAACTCTAGCACTGTTTGTCCCTTCTCTTATTGCAGTGTGGTCCATCTCATGCACTGGTCTTCATAGTTTTCAACAAGGAAATATTGTTCCTTAACCACATCCACAAAAAAATCCCAAGTGGTATTGGCCCCATATATTCCATATTCCTCTTTGGAAATTTGTTTCCAGTAAGTTTCCCACCAATGTTTGACATTGGGGAGAGCCTTGAGGACTATGAAGGTGATATTTTCCCTGTTGAAAAAATTGTGAACAGAGAAATAAAATTCTAGCATATTTAATCATTTTTCTAGGGCATTTGCATCTATCTAACCTTCAAATATGGGAATATCAAATTTAACTTGTACCTTGAAAGGAGAATTTCCTCCAAAGTGGTCTCTTGATGAAGATACACCTGTTGCTATCGAAAGGCATTAAAGGATGTGGTAAAAATTCTCCATCATTGCATCCCTCTTTTGTGCGAGAGATTGCTCAAGCAACGGGCTAATAGAATATTTTTCTCCATTGTTTTTATTTTCTTCCACCATGGAGGATTTATTGGGCATGTGAGAGTGATTTTCATCAAGAGAGACATGCTCAAGACCCAACTTGCTATACTCGGACCTTATTGGGGACATGCACTAAAAAACGATCAAGAGAAGTCTGATCTGACACCACTGATCCATATTTATGAGCAGAACAAAATCAATAATAGATTGAATACAATAGCACATAGGAACAAAGAACAACAACAGATATCCAGTGAATAATAACTTCTAAGGAATAAATAAAAAGGTTGAAACTATAAAATTGCAGAACTTAAAACAACTGGCTTGAATGGTGGTAGCTATCTCTGAGAATAGATGTGGTTGTCACATGCATTCATCTACGAAGAATGATTACAATGAGGTTCCAGAGTCCTTTTTTGTTGATTAATTGGGTTGGTTTTCATTGATGTTGATGTAGGAGCATCGTATAAAGCCAAAGTGCGCACCTAGCCAAAGGAGTAGCTGGATGTGCAGATGCAAAAAGGGGCACTTTTTTATGAAAACATTTTGAATTTTGAAAACTAAAGAATTAATGTGATAGCTAGGAGGAGCGTACTTACATTTATGTCTTGGAGATATGATCATATCTAGAGAAATTACTCTCATCTGATGTAAAGGCATTTAAGTCTGTTAATGTGAAGTAGGTAAATATGAATGTTAGATTAGATAGTTTATAAGTATAGGAGGGAAAACGGATATAGACACCCTCACCCTTGTATCATTTTAACATTATCATCATTGAGAGTTGTAGCAGAGAGCTGTAGAAAAGAACCCATGTACAAGAGCACTTGAGTTAATATATGAAACTTTGACTCAACTTCCATGGTGTTATGATGCTTATTGTTTACATTAGTTGAATGGTATGTTTACAGTTGTTTTGTTTCTTTGTTATACATTTATCTCAATGTTGTGTTGTGTGTATGATTTCATGTTGAATGTATGAGTTCTAGGAGAGAAGAAGAATGAGTTTCAATTGTTTCTCTTCCTGATAATTCCTGCAAGGAGTGCAATGAATGTCTGCAAGGTGTGCATTGACGAGGGTCTAAGTTTTATCTCAGAAAGCTCAGGAGATATATCATTGTTCTCATACCAGCAGAAGTAAAGGAGAAGCACAAAGTTGTGCAAGGTGTGTGCAAGCTGGTTGAGACCTTAGAATTTATCAACTAAGGTGAAGGTTGCAGGACTATTGTTGCAAAGAGTGCACAGGGTCGAAGACTCAAATAACCAAAGGTTTTTGGAAAGTTTGTCGCAAGGAGTATGAGAAGGAACCTTTTGGAAGGATTGAGTTTGCAAGTGAAAGCTCAAAAGGGATAACACCTTTGAAGTTTTCAAAGGGAGACGGAGATCAAAACCGTCGCATAGAAATTAAGATCAAGAGGGATATCGCTCAGTCGTTGGGCAGAACCCATTGAAGCGTGAATTGAGCAGTCAAAATTCTTTGTGGAGATCTCACAAAATTGTGAGGACCGTAGGATCCAGTGGAGCCATATGGATGGTGAGAATCCTTCGTAAAGGAAGTGTAAAGTTTCGAGAGTCATTGGATCTTGCAGAGTGGTAAGATGGTTAGAGATTGGTGAAATCCATCACCCAGGAAGTGAGGGTCAATATGAGTCATTGATATCATTTCAACCCATGTCGTTGGATCATTTTGTGAACTCGGGGTTCATGAGTTTGGAGAACAGACTAAATTCTTGGTTTTTCACAAAGTTTCGAGTTGCAAGGAGTAGGGAAAGGAGATCCAGACCATTGGATCCAAGTCACAGGAGAACCGTTGGATCAAAACCTTCGCAGGGTATCGCGTATCGGAGGTTCGGGGGTTGAAAGAACTTTTGTTTGACTGCAGAAGTCACGAAGTGCTGAGCTCTAAGGGATAATATGAATACATATCACAACCGATAGGTGGGGCCACATGGTTGACAGGTGGTGAAAACATAGAGCGTAGAGAAAAGTGGAAGCATGTGACAGGTGGAGGACACACGTCGCCTGGGAAGGAGTCAACCCAATTGTTGACTTATCACGTCTCGGGGATTCACAAAAGAGGAGCACAAGGGCTCAACACTCCAACTTGCGAAGTTGCGAGTTACGAGGGGTGCTAGAGTTAGGCCTAGCCGGTGATCGCTTGTAGAGGAGCTAGCAAGGAAGGAGCCATACCTGTATCGCAATCTCGGGTATCGGTGAATAGAGAAGGAGGAGTCGAGGGTCATCGACTCATGAGCTCGTGAATTGTGAAAATAATTTTCACTGAGGCCGGTTGTGGTCATATGGAAATGTAAGGCTCATGCTTGGTGTTAAGTTATGTAGAGCAAGTTTTTACGAAGGACCTGTGGATCGAATTTGAGAGGTTCCAATAGGGATCTGAGGGAGCCAATTCGGCTCGAGGTGAACAAAGAACGATCCTAAGAGGATCTTGACCAAAGGTTTGGGATCTTTGCTATCATTTGGTATCAGAGCACAGAAAAAATTATTTTCTTTATGTTGCAGAGAGAAGAGAGAAAATTTTACAGCCATGTCGCCGAGAAGAAGAGACATGCAAATACCTGATCCAACAGAGGAAAGAGAAATGTTGAGAAGAAGAGATAGGAAAATACCTGATCCAGCAAGGGAAAGAGAGATGCATGAATTACGTGTCAGGCTTGATGCTATGGAGATGGCACAGAGGCACACAGTCAACGTTGGGGACATCATCGAGGTTGAAAGTGAAAATGAAGCTGGAAATGAAGAAGTTGCAGTCGAAGATGCTGCGGAAGAATTCCTATTCAGGGTTGTTGCAAGGATAGGTGCCAGAGAAAAAATGGACATTCCAGTGTACGAAGGAAACTTGGATGTTGAAGAGATTCTAGACTGGATTAGAGCTCTAGACAAATACTTCGACTATGAGGATGTTGAGGAAGATAAGAAGGTCAAACATGTTGTTACCAGATTTAAAGGGCATGCAACACTGTGGTGGGATGAAATTCAGGTTGACAGACACTGCAAGGGAAAGCAGAAAATCAAAAGCTGGGATAGAATGGTTGCAAAGATGAAATCCAAATTCATACCCATGGATTATCAAATCACACTATTTCAGAGGATGCAGAATTTGAGACAGAAGCTAATGTTGGTGAAGGAATACACTGAAGAATTCTACAGGATAAACATCAGAGAAGGTCATCAGGAAAGCGATGATGAAAAAGTTTCCAGGTACATGAATGGTCTGCGATATGACATTCAAGATGAGATGATCATGTTGCCCATTTGAAATGTGGAAGATGCTTATCAGATAGCTCTAAAATCTGAAGAGAAGCTGATTCAAAAGCAAGGTCAGAGAGGTCAGGGTAGAAGTCAAGCCAGAGGCAAATCAATTGCCCAAGACAGAACTCAGAAACCTAAAGAAGATGGGAAGAAACCTCAAACTCAACCTGAGAGAGGAGGAAGCTCACAGGGAAGGCAGTATGCTAATAGAAATACTTTTTCTCGAGCCAGAGGAAGAGGAAGAGGTAGAGGAGGTGAAGTGAAATGCTTTGTCTATGGAAAAATTGGACATAAATCCTATGAGTGTCCAGATAGGAAGAAAGAAGGTGATGAGACTCACATTTCTGAAGCTCAAGGATGGAATGTTGAGGCAGAAGATGCTAAGGGTGGAATATCCTTAATGATGAGGAAAGTTCTCTTAAAGCCAGAGAAGGAGGCAGAGAACCTAGCCCAAAGAAACAATCTATTTAGGACTACTTGCAAAACTAAGAATAGAGTATGCAAGGTCATAGTGGACAGCGATAGCACAGACAATCTCATATCTATAGAGATGGTAGAAAAGTTGGAGTTGGAGAATGTTGTACATCCAAGCCCATACAGAGTTTTGTGGCTACAAAAAGGACATCAGGTAAATGTCACTAAACAGTGTTTAGTTGAATTTAAAATAGGAGGATATAACGATGAAATATTATGTGATGTCATTCCCATGGATGTTTTTCATCTATTGTTGGGTAGATCATGGCAATATGACAGAAACGTAGTTCATGATGGGAGAAAGAACATGTACACCCTAGAGAAAAATGGTAGGACTCACATGTTGCTACCAATTAAGGATAAAGAGGTGAAAACAGAGATGAGAAACAATGCACTTATCATGAGTGGGAAGGAAATTCTTAATGAGGTTAAGAAGAAGGAAGACACACAATTTATTGTGGTTAGGAAGCCCATAATTTTTTTGACCAGTACGAGGATAGATGATTTACCAAAAGAAATCTAGGAGTTGCTGGAAGAGTTTGCTTATATAGTAGTGGATGAACTACCTTGTTCGTTTCCACCTATCAGGAGTATAATCCATCATATCGATCTTATACCTAGGGCTAGTTTGTCGAAAAAATCCATGTATAGGTTGACACCGTAGGAAAATGAAGAAGTTAAGAGACAAGTCCAGGACTTAATGGAAAAAGGATTGATTCAAGAAAGCTTGAGTCCATGCGATGTTCCGATAGTGCTCAGCCCAAAGAAAGATGGAGGCTGGAGAATGTGTACAGACTCAAGGGAAATCAATAAAATTACCATCAGATACAGATTTCCATTGCCAAGGATGGACAACTTGATGGATTTCTTGAGTGGAGCAAGATTTTTTTCAAAGATTGATTTAAAAAGTGGGTATCATCAAATTCAAATGAGAGAAGGTGTACAGACTGGAGGGAAATCAATAATATTACCATCAGATACAGATTTCCATTGCCAAGGATGGACGACTTGATGGATTTCTTGAGTGGAGCAAGAATTTTTTCAAAGATTGATTTAAAAAACGGGTATCATCAAATTCGAATGAGAGAAGGTGATGAATGGAAGACATGATTCAAGATGAATGAGGAGCTATATGAATGGATTTTCATGCCATTTGGCTTAACGAATGCGCCCAATACTTTCATGAGGTTGATGAACGAAGTCCTGAAGGATTTCATAGGGAAATTCATCATTGTATATCTTGATGATATATTGATTTTCAGCAAGACAGAAGAAGAACACTTAAAGCATTTAGTTGCAGTAATGAGAATATTACAGCAAGAGAAATTGTTGATCAATATGAAGAAATCGTCATTTATGAGGATAGAACTCATTTATTTGGGTTTTGTTATCTCTGCAAATGAACTGAAAATGGACCCGGAAAAGATAAAGGCGATTAAGAATTGGCCATTTCCGAAGAGCGTGTTTGAAGTTCAAAGATTCCATGGTTTGGCTAGCATCTACAGGAAATTCGTCCAAAACTTCAGTGGAATTAGCGCACCGATGATGGATACGATGAAGAAAAGACTAAATCTTTTCACTAGACGGAGGAAGCCAAGAAGAAGATCATTGAGCAACCAATTCTGGTTTTGCCGGATTTCAGCAAGACATTCCAGGTCAGGTGTGATGCCAGTGGATTTGCAATTGGAGTGGTATTAAGCCAATATGACGGGCCGATCACATATTTCAGTGAAAAAATGAATGAAGCAAAGATCAAGTACTCCACATATGACAAATAATTCTACGCAGTCATACAAGCACTAAAGAAATGGAGACATTATTTGGTTCCCAAGGAGTTTGTTTTGTACAGTGATAATCACGCTTTGAAATTTGTGACTCAACAGGAGAAGTTGAACCAAAAACATGCTAAATGGGTTGAATACATGCAGAATTTTACTTTTGTGATTAAGCATATTTCTGGAACTACTAACAAAGTTGTTGATGCTTTGAGCAGGAAATGTTTTCTTATGCAGGAATTCAGAGTCAAGACTTTGGGTTTTGATAACCTTAAGGAAATGTATAGGGATGATCTAGATTTTAAGGAGGCATGTGAGGCATATGAGAATCCAATTCTCAGAGATAGAAGCCAATGGAATGAATACATGATCCAAGATGGATTATTGTTCAGGGGAAATCAGCTATGTATTCTGAAATGCTCCATGAGGGAGAATTTGCTGAAGGAAAAACACAGTGGAGGATTGGTCGGACATTTCGGTCATGACAAGACGTTCTCAAAGTTGAAAGGCTCATATTATTGGCCAAGGATGAGAACAAATGTGAAGAAATTTATGGACAAGTGCAGAATTTGTCAGCACACGAAAGGAAAGAGGTAGAACACAGGGTTATACCAACCATTACCCATACCTGAAAGGTCATGGGACGCAGTGAGCATGGATTTTATATTGGGGTTGCCAAGGACACAAAGAGGATGTTATTCGATCTTTGTGGTAGTTGAAAGATTTTCAAAGATGGCACATTTCATACCATGCCAGAAAACTAGCGACGCAACTCATATTGTGAACCAGTTTTTCAAGGAGTTCGTCAGAATTCACAGCTTGCCAAAGAGCATCATGTTTGATCAAGATACCAAGTTCATAGGACATTTCAGGAGGACCTTATGGAAGAATTTGGGGACAAGTTTTTCTTTTAACTCAGCATATCATCCTTAGACGGATGGATAGACAGAGGTCGTAATTAGGAGCTTAGGAGATTTGTTAAGAAGATTAGTGACTGAACACCACAGTCAATGGGATCACATTCTGCCACAGGAAGAATTTGCTTACAATGATTCACTCAATAGAAGCACAAGGCAGAGTCCATTCCAAATTGTATATGGAATGCAACCAAGGGGATTTTTTGAATTGAAAGATGCAAAACAAGTTGAATTCAGGAGTGCTAGTGCAGAGGACTTTGCAGAAGGAATGAAGGAGCTTCACAGCCGAATCAAAGAGCGATTGCAGAGTTCAAGTCAAGAATACAAGTGGAGAGCGGATCAACATAGGTGAGAACTTCAATTTGAAGTTGGTGATATGATTCTTGCACATATGAGGAAGGAAAGGTTCCCAAGGGGAATGTATAATAAGTTGAAAATGAAAAATATTGGACTGTGCAAAGTCATAAAGAAATTTGGGGAAATTGCATATGAGATTGAATTACCTGATGGGGTCAAAATCTCACCAATATTCAATGTTGCATATTTGTACCCTTACAGAGCAGAAGAAGTAGGAGCAAAGAAGGAACAGAAAGAGGTTCAATGGAAAAAAAAAATGCCTATAGCTGAAAAGCCATAGATGGAAGGCATAATTGACAAGAGGATTAGCAGAAAGACCAAGAGAAAGGAGTATTTTGAATACTTGGTCAAGTGGAAGGGACATCCAGTTGAAGATGCCAGTTGGGAGGATGAAGCAACAATTCATAGGCATGAACAGACTGTACAAGAGCTCATGAATAGGAGTTCATGAAAATTTTCAAGTGAGGGAGTATGATGCAAGAGCATTGTACAAAGCCAAAGTGCACGCCTAGCCAAAGGAGCAACTGGACGTGTAGATGCAAAAAGGGGCACGGTTTTATGAAAACATTTTGAATTTTGAAAACTAAAGAATTAATGTGATAGCTAGGAGGAGCGTACTTACATTTATGTCTTGGATATATGATCAGATCTGGAGAAATTACTCTCATCTGCCAGATGTAAAGGCATTTAAGTCTGTTAATGTGAAGTAGGTAAATATGAATGTTAGATTAGACAGTTTAGAAGTATAGGAGGGAAAACGGATATAGACACCCTCACCCTTGTATCATTGTAACATTATCATCATTGAGAGTTGTAGCAGAGAGCTGTAGAGAAGAACCCATGTACAAGAGCACTTGAGTTAATATATGAAACTTTGACTCAACTTCCATGGTGTTATGATGCTTATTGTTTACATTAGCTTAATGGTATGTTTATAGTTGTTTTTTTTCTCTATTATACATTTATCTCAATGTTGTGTTGTGTGTATGATTTCATGTTGAATGTATGAAGTCTGATAGAGAAGAAGAATGAGTTTCAATTGTTTCTCTTCCTGAGAATTCTTACAAGGAGTGCAGTGAACGTTCATAAGGTGTGCGTTGACGAGGGTCTGAGTTGTATCTCAGAAATCTCAGGAGAGATATCGTTGTTCTCATACTAGCAAAAGTGTAGGAGAAGCATAGAGCCATGCAAGGTGTGCGTAGGCTGGTTGAGACCTTAGAATTTATCAACTAAGGTGAAGGTTGAAGGACTACTATTGCAAAGAGTGCACAGAGTCAAAGACTCAAATAACCAAAGGTTATTGGAAAGTTTGTCGCAAGGAGTGCGAGCAGGAACCTTTTGGAAGGCTTGAGTTTGCAAGTGAAATCTCAGGAGAGATAACACCTTTGAAGTGTTCAAAGGGAGATGGAGATCGAAACCATCGCATAGAAATTAAGATCAGGAGGGAGAATGCTCAGTCGTTGGGTAGAAGCCATTGAAGCATGAATCAGGCGGTTAGAATTTATCTTGGAGATCTCGCAAAATTGCGAGGACTGTAGGATCCAGTGGAGCCATATGGACGGTGAGAAGCCTTCATGAAGGAAGTGCGAAGTTGTGAGAGTCGTTGGATCTTGCAGAGTGGTAAGATAGTTAGAGATTGGTGAAATCCATCACCCAGGAAGAGAGGGTCAATATGAGTTGTTGATCTCATTTCAACCCATGTCGTTGGATCATTTCGCGAACTTGGGGTTCGTGAGTTTGGAGAAAAGACTAAATTCTTGGTTTTTCTTGAAGTTCTGAGTTGCGAGGAGTAGGGAAAGGAGATCCAGATCGTTGGATCCAAGTCACGGGAGAACCGTTGGATCAAAAACTTCACAGGGTATTGCGTATCGGAGGTTCGAGGTTGAAAGAACTTTTGTTTGACTATAGAAGTCACGAAGTGTTGAGCGTCGAGGGCTCGTATGAATACATAGCACAATTGATAGGTGGGGCCGCATGGTTGACAGGTGGCGCAAACATAGAGCGCAGAGAAAAGTGGAAGCAAGTGACAGGTGGAGGAAACACGTCGCCTGGGAAGGATTCAACCCAGTTGTTGACTTATCACATCTCAAGGATTCACAAAAGAGGAGCATGAGGGATCAACACTCCAACTCACAAAGTTGCGAGTTGCGAGGGATGCTAGAGTTAGGCCTAGTCGATGATCACTTATAGAGGTGCTAGCAAGGAAGGAGCCATACCTGTATCGCAATTTTGGGTATCGGCGAATAGAGGAGGAGGAGTCAAGGGTCATCGACTCACGAGCTCATGAATTGCGAAAATAATTTACGTTGAGGCTTGTTGTGGTCATATGGAGATGTAAGGCTCGCGCCTGGTGTTAATTTATGCAAAGCGGGTTTTTATGAAGGACCTGTGGATCGAATTCAAGAGGTTCCAATAGGGATCTGAGGGAGATGATTTGGCTCGAGGTGAATAAATAATTATCGTAAGTGGTTCTCGACTAGAGGTTTGGGGTCTTTTCTATCAGATGTCAACCCTTGAAGAAAGCCTGGTAGTGAATTTCGGTAGCACAAAGATTTGGGTAATGGACCCAAGCTTGTTTGATGTATAATGGTATGAGTTTTAATGTATTTAAAAGTAAAACTATTCCATATGTATAGTACATGTCATTCCATTTCTGGTGGTATGTCAAACATCACATAACTCCTCACGGTTAGAGAGTTATGGCCATGTGAAGTTGGAGAAAGGTTTCGGTAATGGACCCAAGTTTGTTTGATGGATAATGGTATGAGTTTTGATATATTTGCAGGTAAGAATATTCTAGATGGATAGTACAGGTCATGCCATTTCTAGTGGTATGTGGAATGTCACATAACTCCTCACGGTTAGAGAGTTATGTCCATGTGAAGTTGGAGAACCCTCATGAGTCATCTAGAAGCCCCAAAAGGTCAAAGTAGTCAAAGTGGTTTAAGAGATTTTAGAAGGTAACTAATAAAGTGAAGTGATGAGTGTATTATAATTCAAAATGAATACAAAAGAAATTATTTAAATAATAAATTTAATGGATAAATTACTAAGTTACAAGTGGTTAGAAGTGGGTTAATCCTAAAATAAGGAAAGTGGGTTAAGATGGTTAGAAGGTAACCCCTTGAGGAAGCTACATGAAAGTATAAATAAGAAGAAAGGCTCTCTCATTTTAATCACACTTGAACATATTGAATATCTACAAGTGACTGAGGTAACCAAAGGATATCTAAGACGAATTTCATAGGGAAGGTGAAGTAAAGAAGGCTGAAATTCAAGGGAGGATAAATTATTTTGATGATGCTTTCTAAGGTATGTTATTTACAGGCCATCTCACCATTTTATTAATAACGTTTTTTTATAGAATGATTCAGACCATGAAATTTGGAGGTTGTTGAGGAAACATATCCAAGTAGTTGTGGTAAAAATTTCATCTTGTGGGTCATTGTATTTTTGGATTTACACTCTGTGGAAAATAGGGTTTGTCGCTAGTCCTGAAACTAGTCTAAAACAAGTTTTTCGGGCAAAAACGTCATAACGTTTTCATAACAGATCCAAATTCAATAATACCAAATGTATTGGTTAGAGTACATTATTTAGTATTATTTGTACAATTTTTAGATCCATACAACAAATATTCTGTGAGAGGCACTCTCTACAAGTTCGCTCTCTAGAATAAGCCAGAATTCAACAAGTTATGTCATTTTTGCTATAACTTTTTTTCTGAGAGTTTCCTAGTTAAATATGGAGAAATTGCATAAAAGACACTGAAGAACATTGTGTACCATTTTTAGACCTATATTCATTACAGTTACATAGTTATGTTTATTGCAAGTTAGGATTGTTGACTAATCCAAAACTAGTCATGTGAGACTAAAGTAAAGCTTGATGAAAATGCTAGTCTCTTGTTGTTAAAATTAACGAAGCTTTGCATGTATGTGATCATATACACTAGGTCTATTACATAGTTACAAATCAGATTTGGATGATGAAACTGATGAGGGATTTTGGTTGAGGTACATGTTGGGTACATGGTTGAGACAAGTAGTTGATGAGTTGTCACATACATGAGGTGTATAGTTGATGATGTCAGTACATGTTGATGAGTCATAGTTGATGAGTAGTTGATACATTATTGGTACATACTTGGTACATGGTTGGAGGCACTTGTTTGTAGTATTGTTGACACATGGTTTATGGATGATGTAGCATACTTGTATTGGTATATTATTAGAAGCACATATTGATCTTGGTGATGATTATGAGTTGTTGTGTTATGTTTGGTTGATGCAAATATTTGAGAGTTGTCTTGGTGATTGATCTTGGTGAGTAGATCTGATTTGGTTGATAATATTGATGAGATAGTTTGTTGTCATAGGTTGTTTGGACAGGTTGTTATGACATGTTATTTGTACAGGTTTGGTGCATGGTTGATGCACTTGTTCATGGTACATGTTGGTGCATGGTTGATGCACTTGTTTATGGTACAAGTTAATTACAGGTTGTTTGGTATATATTGGTGCATGGTTGATGCACTTGTTTATGGTATAGGTTGATTATAGGTTGAGGTACAGGTTGATGCATGGTTGATGCATGGTTCAGGTTATTAGTACATGTTGTTTGGTGCAGGTTGATTGGTACATGTTTATAGAAGTATATCTCACAGTGATAGTGTGACAGTGGTTCCATCATTCTACTTCTACATTAGGGTGGTTAGATGGGGCAAGGACAGGTGGTTGTAGCCACCTTCTGGTTGTAGTCGAAGAACATAGGGGGTCATAGCCTCCTTCTAGTTGTAGCTAGAGAATTGTGGAGTTGGAGCTTCCCTCAGTTTGTAGCCCGAGAAATTAGGGGGTTGGAGCCTATGTCCAGTTACAGCTAGAAAACAAAGGAAGTTGGCACTTCCAATGAATGTAATTCTTAAAGAAATATAAGAAAAATCATTCCATGGTTTTCTCCCGCTTTGGGTTTCCACCTAAAAACATTGGTGTACTGTGTATGTGTATAATTGCGCATTCGTTCATTGTTTATTTACTTTGCAACTATTGGATGATAATGTTACATTGATATAACACTTGTGTATTGTGGTTAAAAAGGATTGAATTTCTCTATTACTGATTCACCGCCCCCTCTCAGTAATCCAACAATTGGCATCAGAGAAGGTTCCTTCAGGAAACAGTTTAACCACTGGAAGGAGATAATGGATTATTCTGAGAATGCAGTACCAATGTTTAATGGTCGGAATGGTTTAAAGTATGAGATGTGGAGCATAAGGATGAAAGTATTTTTACACGCACGGGGGAATTATATTTGGCTATCAGTCATTACAGGATATGATAGTTCAAAAAGGGAAAAGACTGCAGCCAAGAAGGAATTGAAGAAGAATAACAAAATAGCAATGGATTTCAACTGGGAAGGATTACCTAATCCGATAAGAGAAAAGGTTGGTAAATGTTCATCAACAAAAGAAATTTGGGATAAGTTACATGACATATATTCTTCACCCATCACAGATTCAGAAAATGATAAAGAAGATGTAGGTATAGATCAAGAAGAAATATGTTCACCATGTCAAACAGATTCAGAAGATGAAGGGTACATAATCAACAAAGGTATGTGTTGTTTTTCTTTAATTGTGAAAAACACGAACATCTTGAAATAGAATGCCATGAAGGAAATGAGACAGAAAAACAAATTGAAAAAGAAGACAATTATGAGGAAAAATTGATTAGTGTTTTAGATGAACTAAGAGAATAAAACATGTCACTCAAGAAAGAATTGATGAAGCAAAAGGAAAGTGTTCACATTTTTTAAGAAGCCCAACAGGTCATCGAGAACTTAAGAACTCTGCTAGAAGAAGCCAGAAAGATCAAAGAAAATCTTGAATATCAAAAGTAGTGTTTGGAAGCCAACATAGAAACACAAAAGGAAGAATGTTAAGAACCAAACATCAATATAGCATGTAAAAACCTCAGGAAAAGTACTCAACGCCTTGAAAAAGAGATAATTTCAGATAATAAGCCTCTTCGAGGGGGCAACCTCCTTTTACCCCACTTAAATGTTCAAGTACAAGAT
>ML797038.1:26093-37476 GCA_009831015.1 Picea engelmannii
AAAAATTAAAATAAATTTCACCTTTATTATCATAAACAAAATCAAAATTCCAAAATTCCAAATTTACATTTAAAAACGTATAAGTATATGACGGAATTGTTGGGTGCAAAATGTATATGATGGAAGTGTTGGGTGCAAAATGTGTATCACGGAACATTGGACATGAAAAATGAAACATGTGAACCCGCCACTCCGCCAACCCGCAGCTCCGTAATTGTTGGGTGCAAAATGTATGTGGCGGAAGTGTTGGTGCAAAAAATGTATCACGGAACAAGCTGGACATGAAAAATGAAAAATTAAAATAAATTTCACCTTTATTATCATAAACAAAATCAAAATTCCAAAATTCCAAATTTACATTTAAAAACGTTAAAAATAATATTGAATAAAATTTAAATGGTGCATGTCAAAACTAGGTTATTAGTCTGTGTCGTAGGCGTAGAGGGACTATAGCAATCGATAAATCGTTGACTGCATATTACTTTGTCCTTTGAGCCGAAATATTTGCACAATACCTATTGTTGGAGCTATGGAAATAAAAGCATATATTTTTATATAATAAAAAGTAACATATATGTAATGATCTAATTGGATAAGAGATTGGAGGTCTTATTGTCGGCTTCGCTATTCCCAATGTACTACTATATGGAAACATATCCAAAGTTTTTCTCGTAGTCAGTATGTTTTATTCATATATTTTTCATGTATCTTACTTCAAGGTTGATTAATGCTAGCATTAGTTCGAATGTTTGTATTAGCATTTTCTGCTACTCGAATATATCCGCAAGTTTTGATATGTAATAAGCATATTGAAAAGTTTTGATATCCAAGCTTTGTAGTGATTGAGAATTCCAAATTTTATAGTGTCTTTGGTGAATGTATATTTCTTGAAATGTATTGACACTTATTCCAAGATGTATCAATAGGACTGACTGCGTAAATGTTCACATGACGCGACGTTCTGCAACACCCCTGACAACTTAAATGTTTGCATTCTGTGAGGTGCTTAGACAGCCTGAGAGTCTTAAATGTTTATGTAAATACGGTTCTCGGAGTACATTTTTCCTCGAAATTTTCTATACAATTACAGTGAATTTGCATTAGATTGTCTACCGCCAGTTCAATAGCCATTGTATGTTTCGTCCTTGTTCTACCATTGAAGCTACATACATTGTTTACTGGTTCAGTGATTGCTTCTTCTACGATGGTTTGTCGGTTGCTGCCATTGTGTGCTTCATCCTCGTAATCGTTGAGGCTACATACATTGTTTACTGGTTCGGTGAGTGGTTCTTGTTCACTGTTTTCTCGGTTGCTGCTTCTTGTTGTTTCGTTGGTGATTCGAGCTGTGCTTCTGTATTTCATAGTTTCAGAGTAAGTTTGGATGTCATGGTTTCATTTTGTATTCCTTGTTTGTTGTTTAGTTTGCAGTTTGCAAGTAAGGATGTTTACTTATTTGTAGTCGCATGTTCCTTGTATGTTTCCGGTTCCTTTTTTGTTTGGGTTGCAGTTTCATAATCGTTGGAGATACATATGTTGTTCACTGGCTCGATGGTTCTTCATGGTTCGTTGGTTCCTAGGTTGTTGGTTCTGTTTGTTTGGCCGGGGTTTTCACTTTGGGGCGTTGGGGGTGCAGTTCAGCCTCTTCGTGTTTTCTCGCTAGTTTGGTCCTTGCTGGTTTCTTTTCTTTGATTCGGCCTTCCAGGGTTGGGGTGCAGAGGCGGTGGTTGAAGCTTTTTTTTTCTTTTCTTTTTTTGGATTGTTATTGTTTTGTTTGGGGCGCTTTATGGTGTTCAGCCCTTGCACCCACCAATGGATATGCAGTTGTTTTATTTGCAATGTCTGTCAAAGTCGAGATCTATTATTCTATGAGATTTTCCTGGTGCTGCAGTCCTGCCATGAAAGAAAATAGCTGCATGCAAAATTGTTTGAGGATTACATGTGAAGTTACAGTACCTGCTGTTATAAACCATGTATGGTCAGATGTGTGGATATGACATGGCATGTCCTTTCTCCTCTACATAGACTGGTGTGCGCAGGATGCAATTTGTGTTGTTCTTGACATATGATATGTGCAACAAAGATTCTGCATGATTATATTTTCATGTCTGGAAGCATGTGTGGGTAATTAGCCATGAAAAACTGAGAACTTGTATCGTGCGCACAACAGTCTATGTAGAGGATAAAGAACATGGCTAGAGGGCATATGTGGATAAATTCCCAGGGAAAAGTAGAAATCGTTTAGCTGCGACCATGCAGTTGCGTGATATTTTGTGTCTTGTAATATATTTTGGCCAGGGAAAAAAATTGTACACGTTTACAACCATGGATAGAGAAGTGTAAAGGTTCATGTTTCTGCCTTTGTAGACTGCTCATTGAGTCAGTTTTGCTCTATGTACATATTGTTTGTTCTCCGCTGAATACCAGCTTCCATTGATGTTCATTAAATTTTGTGGGTTCCCAAATTGAAACAAACAAAGTAGCTGGAGAAAAGGAGAGGGTCTCGACTGCATCGGTTGAAGACGATATAGAAAGGTGCATGCTCGTACTGTTGTTTCATATTGCGTTGTTTTGTATTTCATTTATGGTCTGGATATGTGTTAATCTAGTTGTGTGCCTTCCTACATGGTAAGTTTTCTTGGTTGCATACGTTTATTCCTGCATACTAAGCTAGTGCATGTCCGTTGTGTTTGCGCTGCATTGCTGCATTTAAACAAACAGAATGGCTAGACAGGACGAAGGACTCTTTGGCAGGTAAATAGACATGTTTCTTTTTTGTTTTACATGTCTGTTTTCAAACTAACTTGCCTTGTTGTCGATTGCATCTTCCGCGTTGCTGCCTTGGAAAAAACAGATTGCTTGGACAGGCAGATGAATTCTTCTGTGCAGCAGCAGAGGGTTCTGTGGTACAATCTTCTAAAAGGTATACCAAGTGTGCCGGAAAATTAAATATACAAACCCAGTGCGGGCATATAATATAGAATGCATATATTTGCTTAGTCCCGATGTCCATCTGCAAATGCTTGCATCAGAAAAAGTTGGACTAGTGAGACGACCATGAGCATTCAGTCATCCCAGACAACGGCGGATTGACAAGGCCAAAGGTAAAGATGCATGTGTTGTGCTCTTACTATGTTTGCTAGACAAATTTCTCGGGCTATATATTCATGTATGGCATGGCGAATATGTCGATGCCATATTTTGTACATGGTTTGCAGCTCGCAAGAAGTATCAACAAATATGAGCGAGACGTTGAACCTGCTGCATGTTCCGTAGACTAAGAGGTGTCGTTGCGAAACTCTGGCTCCATAGTCCATCAAAAGTATGTGTGTACTTGTAGCACACTACCATTCACTTTAGTTTTCCTATTAAAAAAATGTCTTTAGGTCTAGAGTTATGACATCCAAAGAAATGTCAATAGAGGCCTTGAACAGCCGCCAAACTAGACAGGTGTTCGTCGGGGACATAATGGTTGTCTATACCACCTACATGGACAGGGCAAACAAAAGTAGACCCATTATGCGTGTTGATATGACAGACAAGAACGTTTTGATGACAGTCACACTGACTGTTCCTCCACAACTTGTCCAGAAACATGCAGAAAATATATTGCCACGTAATGGGATATCCATTACAAATTTTAATATATTGTCGAAAACAGTATATGACCATGGTGATTGCGATCGAATTAATTCGGTCAACGAAACAAGCATTGTTGAAAAAATTCCTCCTATTTTTTCAGAATATCGCTTCCTCCCAGACTCGACTATTAGGCAACTTGCACAGAGCACTGATATTTACCCAATGGGAACGATTGGGGCTGCTGTCACACTGGCCAGGAAATTTGGGTCGCAACACATTCTCCATATAAAGGATGGAGAGTCAGACAGTGAGAAGGCAATGGTACCACTTTTCATATTCAGTTTTGTTGTTTACTTTCACTTCTGCATGTATGTCGAATAAGTTACACAAAAATTGCATTGTTCCATGTTGCAACTACAATTGTTCGATACATATTCAGATTTGTTTTCGTCAATGGAACAACAATTGCATAGAGGGCAGATTCCACTTATGTTGTTCAAAAATATAACCAAAAAGAAGGATGCTAGAGAAACGATCTTTCGGACAACCCAGTCAACGTTTGTAACAGAGTTGCGAGCAGATACAATAAAGGATCTGGAGAAGCTAGCTAGCTCTACAATTGTTGTGTGTATACATTTACAAAATCATCCTCGCTTTTCTTATAGAAATAGCCTTCAACAAATTTCTGCAACTGTTAATTTTTTTTTTTGTTTTAAAGGGAAGGGTGGGATGCAGTTGTGTATTATATTGTTCAATGTATTAATTCATTTGCTCGCATTCCCAGGTTGAAGGTCTTTTAGTTGCAACCAATGTGTACTCGACCCCCTTTGAGCCTGTTTGTGCAAAATGCCATTCTGTTTCCTCTGCCTCCGCTTTGATAATTGATGATATGATTGATTGTCTACGATGCAGTGAAAAATGTCCATATATTTATGGACATTGCCTCAGTGGTGTTATTCGAACCGTGGGAAACACAACCGTGCATTGTACGATCAGGCAGCCGCTGTTACAAAATGTGCTTCCTGAGTTGGCAGAGTTGTCGTATGAAACATATCTACAGAAAAAGGCAAGCAATGTCTACATGTTGTGGCAACTTCGAATACAAAGCAAATTCACCTTAAATGAGGACAATGCAATTTTGCATATTGGCTGAAAAGGGGAAAAAAATAAATTATATGAAACTTTGAGAGGAAACGAAAATACCTCATGTCTCTCTGTAATATTTGTTCAACATCCAGATGAAAGTTCGTTTCAACAGAAAACAAATGTGGCGACGTCTTTTCTTTGTATATCAAATTGTTTGGTGCAAAGCTCGATGGGTTCTGCTCTATGGAACCTTCTGGGAACTTGCTTGTGGACTGTTTAAAGTATGGTTGGTTCTTGGTTATCTGCTTTGTTTGTCAATTTGTATACCCTGGAACTCCAGCTATTCTTTGGAGGACACCAAACAGTATAATTGTTTTTTTTAGCCAGTTGGGACGCAGATCCGCCTGGTAATTTCTATGACGTTGTGACGCAACTGTACTGTCACTTGCTTTAGCAGATTTCCTTGATCGATGAACTTGGTCAAACTATTGTTCTGAAATAATTTGAAATAAATGAATATATAGTGCCTGAACTGCGATTGTCCTCACATACAAACAAGAGGCTCTTAAAATACAAATTGGTCGTTGTTTTTGCATTTTTGCTTATTTGATGAAGTTAGTCAAATTAATATCCTAGAATAATTTGAAATCAACGAATATTTAGTGTGCGGAATGCAATTGTGCTATCATATGAACAACAGGCCCTTAAAATTCAAATTGGTCCTTGTTATGCTTGCGGTTATAGAATTAAAAAAAAAATAAAAAAATTCTTTCCTTGATTCTTTTAAGATTAAGCGATTTAACATCCTTTAATAATTTAATGCACCAGCTCTCAAGTCCATAAGGTCCCAATTTTCAGCCCGCGAGCCCGAACAAAAGAGGACCATTTCTCATCCCGCCAGCCCCACAGCCCCCGATAAAAAAAATCGTTAAATATGAAATACATACGGAATTGTTATGGGACAATAAAAGTGTAATGTTCAACGAACCAGCCCGAGTCGTCTTGTCAATTTGTATATGGCGGAAGCTTGGATGCTATTTGTAGCAGAGGGAACAATGGAGACTCTATTTTCGGCCCGCCCGACCACGAACCCGCCATCCAAAAACCGCCTAAAAGTGCAATGTTCAAGCAACCAGCCCGAGTCCTCCTAGCAATTTGTATATCGCATAAGCCTGAGTGGTATATGTAGGAGAGGGAACAATAGAGACTCTATTTTCAACCCGCCAAACCACGATCCAAAAACTGCCCAAGTATGGAACATATGTTGTATAAAATCTCATTCCATAGTTAATATAGAGACTATGTCCACAAGTCTGCTTGTCAATTTGTATATTGCGGAAGTGAAGATGTTATTTGTAGAACACGGAACAATAGATACTTAATTTTAAGCCCGCCAGGTCACGAATCCGCGATCCAAAAAGTGCTCATGTATGGAATGAGGGATCCACATATGTTCTAGAATAATGTGTTTGTACAGAGTGGAACAATAGAGGCCCAATTTCCAACCCGCCAACCCCAGAGCCCCCAATAGAAAAAAAATCGATAATTATGAAATTGATACGGAATCGCTACGGGGCAATAAAAGTCCAATGTTCAACGAAGCAACCCAATTCCACTTGTGAGTATGCAATGAGGGTTCCGCATACTTAATTTTCAGCCCGCCTGGTCGCGAACCCATGATCCAAAAAATGTCCATCTATGGAATGAGTGATCCGCATATGTTCTAGAACAATACAAATGCACTGTTCATCCAAGCAGCCCGCAGCTCCTCCTGTCAATTTGTATGTCGCGGAAATTTGGGTGCTATTTGTAGGAGACGGAACAATAGACACTATTTTCGGTCGTCCAGGCCGCAAACCCACGATCCAAAAACTACCTAAGTATGGAATGAGGAATCTGCATATGTTGTATAAAATCTCATTCCATACTTTATAGAGGCTATGTCCACAAGCTGGCATGTAAATTTGTATATCGTGGAAGTGTAGGTGTTATTTGTAGAACACAGAACAATAGATACTTAATTTTCAGCCCACCAACCCACAATCCAAAAAGTGCCCAAGTATGGAATGAGGACTCTGCATATGTTCTACAACAACACAAATGTAAAGTTCAGCCAAGCAACCCGTAGGTCCACATATGTTGTAGAACAATGTATTTGTACAGCACGGAACAATAGAGGCCCAATTACCAGCCCGCCAACCCTAGAGCTCCCGATAAAAAAAAATCGCTAACTATGAAATTGATACGGGATCGCAACGGCACAATAAAAGTCCAATGTTCAGCGAAGCAGCCCGAGTCCACCTGTCAATTAGTATGCAATTAGTGATTCGCATATGTTGTATAAAATCTCATTCCATACTTTATATACAGACTTTGTCCCCAGGTCCGCGTGTTAATCTGTATATCGCGGAAGTGTGGGTGTTATTTGTAGGATACATAATAGTAGATACTTAATTTTTAGCCCGCCAGGTCGCGAACCCGCGATCCAAAAAGTGCCCAAGTATGGAATGAGGGATCTGCATATCTTCTAGAACAATACAAATGCAAAGTTCAGCCAAGCAGTCTGTAGCGACTCGTGTCAATTTATATGTCGTGGACAGCTCCAGAGCCCCCGATCAAAAAAAATTGCTAACTATGAAATTGATACGGGATCGCAACGGGACAATAAAAGTCCAATGTTCAGCGAAGCAGCTCGATTCCACCTGTCAATTTGTATATCACTGAAGTTTGGATGTTATTTGTAGGTGACAAAACAATAGACTATTTTCGGTGCGCCAGGCCGCCAACGCGTGCTCCAAAAACTGCCTAAGTATGCAATTAGCTATCCACATATGTTGTGTAAAATCTCATTCCATATTTTATATAAAGATTATGTCCACAGGTCCGTGTGTCAATTTGTATATCGCGGGAGTGTGGGTGCTATTTGTAGGATACAGAACAATAGATACTTAATTTTCAACACGCCCGCCCGCGAACCCGCGATCCAAAAAAGTGCCCAAGTATGGAATGAGGGATGCACATATGTTCTAGAACAAAACAAATGCAATGTTCATCCAAGCAGCCCGTGGCGACTCCTGTCAATTTGTATGTCGCAAAAATCTCAGTGCTATTTGTAGGACAGGGAACAATAGAGACTCTTTTTTCGACCCGCCATACTACAAACCCGCGATCAAAAAACTGCCTAAATATGGAAACATTGATCTGCATATGCTCTATAAAATCTCATGTCGATACTTTATATAGAGACTCATCTCCGCAACTCCCACCGTCAATTTGTATATCGCAGAAATATGGGTGCTATTTGTAGGAGACAGAACAATAGAGACTCTATTTTCGGCCTGCCAAGCCGCGAATCCAGGATCCAAAAACTGCGTAAGTATGGAATGAGGAATCTGCATATGTTGTATAAAATCTCATTCCATACTTTATATAGAGACTATGTCCAGAAGCCCACTTGTAAATTTGTATATCGCGGAAGTGTAGGTGCTATTTGTAGGACATAGAACAATAGATACTTAATTTTCAGCCCGCCAAGCCGTGACCCGCGATCCAAAAAGTGCCCAAGTATGGAATGAAGAATCTGCATATGTTCTAGAACAATACAAATACAATGTTCAACCTAGCAACCCGTAGGTCCTCCTGACAATTTGTATATCGCGAAAATGTGGTTGCTATTTGTAGTACAGGGAACGAAGAATCCACATATGTTCTAGAACAGTACAAATGCAATGTTCAGCCAAGCAACCCATAGGTCGTGCTGTCAATTTGTATATCGCGGAAATCTGCGTGCTATTTATAGGACACATAACAATATTCAGTATTTTTTCAGCCCGCCAGGCCACGAACCCGCGATCAAAAAAGTGCCTAAGTATGGAATAAGTGATCCGCATATGCTGTATAAAATCTCATGTCTATACTTTATATAGAAACTCATCTCCGCAACTCCCACTGTCAATTTGTATATCGCAGAACTGTGGGTGGTATTTGTAGGGCACAAAACAATAGATAATCAATTTTCAGCCCTCCAGGTCGCAAACGCGCGAAACAAAAAGTGCCCAAGTATGGAATCACGGATTCGGATATGTTCTATACAATCTAATGTCCATACTTTATAAAAGTACATGTTTAACCAACCAACCTGCAATGTTGAACTAAACAACCCGCAACTCCGCCTATCATTTTGTATCTCGCGGAAGTGTAAGTGTTATTTGTAGGACACAGAACAATAGAGGCTCAATTTTCAGCCCGTCAGGCCGAGAACCATCGGGCCTTCACGTCTCCTGGGTATATCTTCTTCCGTTTTTATTTTGTAACTTGCATGACTGCTTTCCATATGCAATAATTAAGCTTTAATGCTAGTAGCCATCCTGCAACAATCGTTACAGTTGTCATTAATGTCTGGAATTTTGGAGAATATTTGTCATTAGTACGAATTAAACTAAGATTTGCACACAAGCATGTTATCCTTTCCAAGTATTCATTTCAAAGGCGATGCAATCTTTTTTTTTTATCTGCCGACGGGTTGGTGCTTTTAAGAAATTTCTAATTCTTAATGTCTTTTCGCCGTCACCACCACATTCGCACTTTTTTCTAATTATGCAATTAGTGAGTTGTGATGGTCACAGCTCATTGCGCACGAACCCTGGAAATTGTCATTGATCAGCAAAAGGCTCGAGGAGATATCCCATTGATACACATTAAACCAAACTTTGCAGAAGCTTATATTATCCCTCCTCGATTTTCATTTGAAACATTGTCTCGAGCAAACGAAAATTCTTAATAACTTGTGGTGGCAGTTCTCTCCACACACAGTCAACACATTGGGGCATAATGGCCACAGGTTCCACTATTCCAAGGCATATTCTTACTATTCATCCCTCTTCGGCCACAAGCAAAAAACGAGATGGTCCCCCGAGAGATGGTACACCGAGAGATATATTTCAAGCCGAGAGATATATTTCAAGCCAAAAAATTCGATGCCAACCTTGGCTGCTTAGAGAACCTACCCACTTGCAGTCATGCTTTTCGTAGAACTTTATGCCGTGAATTCCAAGCTAGAAGAAGATGATCTGATGGACGATGATACGACAATGGATGATGGCAATGCAGAAAATATTCCCACTCCTAGGCCCAAATTGAAATGAACCATAATGAACGGACCTTCCTGGCTCGATGATAGCAGTCATGACAACACGAAAAGGAGTTTTAGAAAAGAAAAAAAACGGACAGTGAACGCAACAACCACTTTGCACCGCCAAAGTAGGAATTCCAGAGTTCCAAATTAGTTCATTCTGGGCGGAAGAGTTTGACTATAAACCAATCATATGTTGATGCTTCTAGAGATATATATTAAGCCAAAAAAATATTGTTTAACATTTTCGGGTATCAAGGGCAAAACTTTCGCTGCTACAACACATTTTCCTACTAGTCATCTCCTTCTGCCCAAAATGGACTAATTTGGGCCTCTGTAATTGCACGTGCAAGATGTACTACTAATTTTTTTTCGACTATGAAGAGTCAGTTTCAACTAAGGGCTATTCCACTTGCCCTGCAACCATTTTCGTCTTCTTCCTCAGGCAAAGCTTCTGAAAAATATCAATTTCAGCAGAGGATGATTAATCGAGGAGAAAACTCCAAGGATCTTGCATACTGCGGAACCCGTGCCTGTGTTTGTCGCAGATACCTTCAATGTTTTCAACCGAAGAACTGGATCCAATTTCTAAGCATTGATGTACAATACTCAGTACTTTTCTTATTTTTTTAAATGGATTTGCTATTACAAAATTTTGGCCTTGAACTCTTCGTCTCTGCCACTTTTCTGGGTTTCACACATGTTCTAATTGGCATACTTCGGTGCTCTCGTACTTCTTCGATCTTCTGTTTACTACTACCAATGTAAAATGTTGCAGCAAAATCGTTCTTCTTGTTTCTAGAGATGCAATTATTAAGTTTTAATGCTAATTAGTACAAAACAAAGTTGACTACTTCAGTTGATATGTTACAGTCATGGAATAATGTATGAAGAACATAACTGCACACGCACATTGCAATAAAATGTAATCTTCAACAACGCATTTCCTGATAACTAGTAGATCATGATTTTGCAACAATGGGGCTTCTTTGAAACCAATTCGCACTTACGAAAAATGTCTTCCGCCTTTCTATTTTCCCAATTCACACGTTTCCAACCACCGCTTCCCCTTTCTTTAAATTGACCCTCTATTGTTCCCTGTCCCACAACTATCACCCAGAGTTCTTCCATATAGAAATTGACAGGAGGACCCCGTTGGCTGCATCAACATTGCACCTCTACTTTTCCAGGACCTCCAAACAACATTCGTAGCTCTACTATATACAAATTGACAGATATACAAATTTGCAACTGTTCTTAGATCATGCCCTTTTCCGTATTACGGTCGACCTATCATGCCCTTTTCATGATCTCTTCCGTTTTACACATTTTGCACTCAAAAATTCCGAAACATGAAATTTTACCCTTTTCCGTATTACGGTCCACCTATCATGCCCTTTTCCGTGATGCACATTTTTTGCACTAAAAACTTTCGAGAAATACAATTTTTTTTTTTTTAACCAAGACGGGTATTTTTATTCATGGGTGACCGAGGTCAAAAGCAAATTTACAATTCTTGTTCTGTACTCGGCGAATTCTGCTACTGAGCATTATCTATAAGAGGATTAGAGATCAACTACCATCCCT
>ML797038.1:41593-88567 GCA_009831015.1 Picea engelmannii
GATCCGGGGGAGGCGCGAGGGTTTCAAAAGGATTTTTATCTCCCTCATTGACCTTTGGTTCGCTGCTTTCGGTGTTATGGTTACCTGTGCTTCCGTTATCTACTTTGCTCTCGGACCCTTTAGCCTTGCTTTTGTTACTCTGCTTGTTTGCTGATGTCTTCTTTGCCTGTTTCCATTGGTATTCTTTTTCCTTTTCTGCTGTCTCCTCCTTTTTTTGCAGTATCTGGCAAAATGCCCATACTCATGACAGAAACGGCACTTAAAGGGCAACTGCTCATAATCAAGCTCTTGAATATGAGACCAGTTTGCCACCGTTAGCTGGATTGCTTCTGGTAATCCGATCTCCAAATCGACCTCCACACAGATCCGGGCGCAGGAATACTGATCCTTCCTTGGGGATTGGTCGATGTATTTTCCCAGAGCGTTTCCAATTGATTGTAATGAGCCTTGGTTCCAGCAGTGCAGGGGAAGATGCGGAAGACGCACCCAGACTGGAACCGCCCTAGGCACATCTTGCGCTGGATCAAAATCAGTTGACCATTTGTTCAGGTAGAGTCCTTGAGGCCCCATGAAGTATGGCCCGTTTATGAAGATCAGGCCTCTGTCTTCTGGTTTGTCGAACAGAAAAACAAAGAACCCTTTGCCCACAAAATAAATCTTGATTCCTTCGCTGACCAGAGGGAGCCAGTTCCTTTTGACCCATTCTTCGACAGCTCTCGGGGACGGCCACAACCCKGTGAACTGACYGATCAAGCCATTCTCAGCAAGATTCAGAGCTGACCTGCATATTTCTTCTTCAGGGAGGGCGACCTTGGGGATGCAGTCCAGTTTCTTCACAAATTTCTGCTGCGGACCTGATACCGGACGCTTGCCTGAGGCAGAGACCAGGGCCTTGAAGGCCGCTACTTCCGGAGGGAGGGGAGGAGGGGCCTCGGGGCCACCTCTAGGCGCCATGAGGGAGGCAGAAAGCGCAGGCGCGGGCAGGGCTAGGGTTGCGCTGCAGGCGCAGAGCGGGTCGGAGTTGTTTTTTTATTTTCGAGAAATACAATTTAACCACCGCTTCCTCGCGTATTTACTGGAACTATTGTCAATCCGTTTTGAAGCCCATCTATCCGCTTTCCATACTTCACCATTTGTTCAAATTTCTTTAGGGAATCATCCCTTTTTTCGGGTTGAAGAAATATTCAGTTCATAGTCGTTGTTTCATGTGTCGACGTCCTTTTCAAATTACCAGTTGGCAATTATATATAAGATCTTATTACTATGCATGCAATTAGCAATTTCCCTATTCCATACTTAGCCATTTTGCCGAAATTCTGCAAATATACAAACCAGTCGCTGAACTCCCCCTTCATTATCTCTTCCTGACTATCCCCGTAACCCTTTTTTGAATCACGTCCAACCGCTTTTCAGAACTTTCCATTCTTTCCTTGCTCTTCGTTGTCTCCGTCACCTTCGCACTTCTCTACAATAAAAGAAAATATAAAGTTTTTTTTATATATAGACATATCTTATTTCTAAATATGGAATTACTGACATTTAATTCTAACAGGCCATCATGCAGAAACCGTATATATTGTCATTGATGGGCGAAAGGGCCGAGGAAATCTCGTATTCATGCGCATTAAACCAAAATTTGCGGGGAGATTATATTGTCCCTTCCGAGTGTTCATTTCAAAATCATGAAATCCCTTTCACATCGCGTGGCCTTCGCACGTTCAAGAAACCTCCATTCCTTAATTGCTCTTCGTCGTACCCGCCACCTTCACATTTCTAAATATGAAATTAATAAACTTCACTCCTAACAGTTCATCATGCACCACCAATACCGTTTGTCATTAATTAGCGAAAGGCTCGAGGAGCTTTCCCATTCATAAGCATTTAACCAAGATTTAACAAAAAGTTACATTATTCGTTGTGACTGTTCATTTAAACCATCATTTGCAGCAAAACAACCTCCTCATAAACCTATGGCGTCAGTTCTGCACCAGTTATGTGGAGATACATTGAACATCTCCGGTCGTCACGACCATAACTTCCACTGGTCCAGGGCATTTTCTTATTACTCAACCTCTGCCGCAGAGAACCAAGTAATTTGGACCTCCGGGATTGCTCATGCAGGTTGTGTCCCTGAGGTTTTTGACTGTAAGGACTTGGTCTCTTGGTGCGCCGATAAATTTATTGCAGAGAAAAGAATTATTCCACTGCATGACCGCTCTTCTATTTCTTTGTCACCTCAGCTCTTCTGACAGATGCTGAAATTGCCCGAGCCAACATTGACGTTCAAAGGAGAAGATTGCAAACAGTTCCTAGCAAAGCATAATAACGGATTGGACCTCTTGCCCCTTTTTTTGGAAAACCCGGATCTAGTTCCTGAAGATATTACAAGCATGCAGGTTAGTTCATTTAAAAATCCTTTTCGCGAAATTGCCTCGTTGTTTACAAGAATAACGGGACATGAATCCACAACTACTGTTTCCCGCATGGCTCTTTACATTTTGTATTTCACAGTCAACAAACAAGCCATTTTTGATTGGGGAAGGATAATTTCTTATAAAATCTCTTCCTAATTGTCAAGCTACAAAAGGGGAAAGAAATTTGATATGTCATCCTATTTAGTTTTTGCAATAGCAGATTCCTGTCAATTTCCGCAACTGTCTCTGTCCAAGAATGTCAAATACAATTTCCACCCAGTAACGTTCTGGTACCAGGCCTTGTGGAAGCACAAGGCTTCCCACTGTTTTTATGAGGTTTTTAATGGCTTCCTGTCTGTTTTCAAAATTTTCTTGTTAGGACAAAATGCTCCCTGCTTATCTGAACAGGCAACTAATTTTTTGGACAAAAAGGGAACAATCCAACATTTGGATAATTACACTGTCATAAGAATTTTTGGCTCCACGGAGCAACCTACTCTCCTTCCATGTCACATCACGGACATAATTTTTATTACAGAAGTAGCACGTCAATACAACTACTGGTTCCATTTGTTCCAAAGGAAGAAAAAAAAACAATTCATTCCTATGCCTTGGAAAATAGGGGAGTTCGTGTTGAAAAACGTCAACAAATTTGATGATTTCGCAGCACATTTTAGTATCTCCAACCTCAGATATGCTGAACACATAAAAGGATTTGACCCCTATGATATTTTTAGACAACATTTACATTCACTTGGCCTCGGCGATGGTTTTGTAAATAAACACCTGCCCAAAAACAGAGACAGTCACGGGCCTGCCTCTGATGCCGATGACATAGAGACAATGCAAAGTTGCACCAAATTGTGCACGCAATAGGGGAAAGACCCCAGTGACAAGAGTGTTCAATCCACAAATACCACTCAAAAAAGTACGGCATCCGGGAGCATCGCTCGAACGACCCATCACAACAACAAAGAAACCCATAATTCTTCAAACGGAGGAGGAGATAATGACCCTCCTCACTCTAAAAATGACAGTTCTCACAAGCTTCTAGTGGAGAAGAAGAGAAAAAAAAATGTGGGGCAGGCAGAAGACCCGAAAATTCAAACTGAGAACATGGAAATTGACACTAATATGGATGCCATGTTCCCCTTCTTTGATCAGCCCGAGGACACCATCCACCATAGCCATCCAATGGACATATCCGTTGCCCAAAATTTTGACGAAGATGAATCCTTCGTGTTCCAGAGTGTTGTTTTTGATAGCCGGAACAAAAAATTGATATTTCAGAAAAAAAAAAATGTTAAAAATATCAAAGGCAAATCTTGTTCAGAGGTTGACGTTGCCAACATGCGGTCGTCCCAAATCTATCAACTTCACACCGCGACCGGAGAAGCACTTCATGACTCCATTGAACGCAAGGAGAGCCACAATGCTAGATTGAAGGACCGAGTCAAGGAATTGGAAGACGCTTTCTTTCCTGTGCCATTGCTTGTCGATCCTTTGGCAATAGCCATTCCTGGCACCCTGCACCCAATGTAAAAGCACCCTCCACCCTACTCACATCCTGTAAAGGATATGTGGAAAACAATATCACAAAAAGAATGGAACTGGTTACCGATGCCTGGAAAATATCACAAACCATCGCTTCCCTTGGAACCAGGGCACATAGCTTGCTTGAGCTTTTGCAAGCTGAATTAAAAGATGAAGAAAATTTCTTCTTAAAAACGGTCATCCCTTTTAGCAAGATTGTCAACAATATGACAAAAACAAAAAGAAGAGAAGAAGATCTTCCATCCAAAAACCGGATCAGCCAATTGAATGCATGTTGGAAAGAAAAAGTAAACAACCTGTGTCTCATTGTTTAGTCATGTGAACAAGTCATATCAAAGAAAGATAAATTATTCACAAAGCTGTCAAATATAGACTTAGCCGGGAAAACAAACGACTTCCAAGACCCCCTCTTAATAAAAAACTCCTTGCCTTTTGTTGGCGACAGAAGTCACTCCTGGATTGCTATCAGGAGCAGAGCCCGACGCCCATCAGTTTTATGTCACGGTTTGTTTATAGATGGGGTGATCGAATGGAAGCCAACTCAAAACGATATCATTCCAACTCCAAACTAGGCCAGGCATGCATAAGTGAGTGAGGTCTTAATAAACTTCAGACAGTGAGTTGTAGTAAAGGGTGGACAAGCGGAAGACTTATATGGAAAGAGTGCGAAGGTCTGTTACAAACGACAGGTTCCTAACAGACTGTAGAAGAAGGCATCCAAACGAAAGGTCTTCTTGCACTTAAATACAAAACACCAGAGAATACAATAATGCAACGATAAATCATTTATCATAACAGAACTGCACTAATTTGTGCGACTCAGTCAATCACGAACTCTCTAAGCATGAGACAAAAATTAGATGGAGCGAGAAAAACTGCTTATCATAAAACAAGATATCTCAAATACAGATGCATATCCAACAAACTAGAATGTTTGTTAAACTTTACAGTAGGGAGCTCTGCTCTACCATCGATGCTTTACAAAAATGGCAAAAATGCCTACATATAGCCAAAACAAAACAACAACAGCGGAAACGAGAAGCTGCATTAAAAACTTTGTGTCTGCATGTCTTCTGACAGTCTGCGCATGCAGACTCTTGATGATCGTGCACTTATGACAGATGCAATGGGACTCCTGACTGTCCTACAGTGGTTTGACAGACACAATCTCCATCAGGAAGGACTATCAGCCTGCTTGTACGCTTGGTCCTTTCCTGGCCTTCTATTTATGGAAGAAGATGACGTCCAACCACCTTCACGGCAATAATAACTGCTTCCTTGGGATTGGGAACGACCTCGGTCAACTCTGCCCTCCGGGACGTGGAAGACCCCTCGAGCTTCCACCTGGAACAGTTGGACAGTCTGATGGATAAGACATGGAGGAACGGGCACACTTGACGTGGAAGGGGAAAGGGAGGTGATGGCGTCAACCCTGTGAGGGTGAGATGAGAGGTGATGAGGTGGTAGAAGATAAGAGGGTCTACGGATGGGTGTGGTAGTGAAAGGCTGTCATGGAAGGGAGCGGGACACATGGTAGGGGACGAGGAGGCTCGGAAGGTGAGTGGATGATGAGATAGGGGAAAGGACCACCTGGACGAAATGAGGAGAGGCTAAAGGGAAAGGACCCTGCCACATGACCAGGTGGGGAAAAGGTGGCAAGAAGGGAAATGGCGCAAAAGGCGACACAACGTGGAAGGGGCCTACAGGGTTAAACGAAGAAAGGCAACGGAAATCTGGACCGCCTGTGAGCCATTGATCCGGGCTCTTCAATCGCAACCGTCGAAAAGATGCACCCCGGATTTTGGACCCCCCCCCTCCGCTTAAAGGTAGAAAGGCGGGGGGGGTCTGGAATCGCCTCTCGCACCGTTGATCCAGGCACTATGATCGTGGTCGTTGGATAGATGCGCCCCAGATTCCGGACCCCCCCCCCTTCCGCTTAAAGGTAGAAAGGCGAGGGGGGTCCGGAATCCTATGTACGTCGTTGATCTGGGCGCGTGGATGCCTGCCATCTAGATCCGCTTGCTGCTTACCGCGGATGCGTTTTGCATCCTGGACTTAGGGTAAGTGGGATTTTAACCCATTCCTTCACATTTTACCCCCCGATACAAGAAATATCTCTAACATTTGGCTCCATGGGGGATAGAGTCGTCCCTGCGATGCTTTAAGGACTCTTTTTGCAGATTCAGTGCCTTGCTATTGGGCTATGGAGTCATGCTCAAAACATCCCGCTGCTGAAAATACAGGCCAAAAAAATAAAAGTAACAAACTAAAGATACATGCTCAAAGGAGCTTATTTATATACAATCCTAAACTAATAAAACACTTTAGATGGGTTAGGTGAAAGAAAACTTCCACCATAGCCATTCAAGCAGCTTCCTGGATAGAAGCTCCTTCCTTCTGTCGATGATCACTAGCAGATGGTGTAACTGTGACAGCAGAACGGTTACACTCTTCAACTCCTCCTTACAGGCTGGAGTTGAGATGAAATAGGGCGGCTCCAAAGCATAAGGGAATTGCCACTCCATGCATTCGCTGACAGGGTCATCAAATGAGTGGCCAATTCCAGAAAATTGGCGACAGACAACCTCTTCTGCCACGCAACTGTTCACCTGCGGCCGGATATCTCTAATAAGCATAGGAGGGTGAATAACTGAAATGGGCTCGCTGATCTCAGGCGGTGGCTGCTCGCTGACCGGCTCTGCGCAGTCTGTAAACTGCATCCTCGACTGCTCCTCTGGTTCTTCTGGTGCCTTTTCTTGGCTCTCCCAAGGGTCAGAGTCATAATCATCATAGATAGGACCTGTGGGAAAGCTCTTCTTCTCAATTTGCTTCTCAGGGGGGCTGATTTCCTCGCATTGTCTTTCATTTGTGAACAGAGGAGAAGGCTCTGCAGTCTGCTCTTGGAAGCTCTAGGTGTCCAGCTCAGAACCTGATTCATAGCTGTCATACACGGGCTGGCTGCTACCCAGGTCATCAATCTGTGATGTGGGGCTCTGCTGCTCCTCAATTGAATAGTCATTAAAGTTGGGTGAGCACCAGACTTCTTCATCTTGCAAAAAAGGAACGATCTCCAAATCCTCCTTTTCAATCCCAAATGTAAATACATCATGGGAAATCTCGTGTAGAAAAAGAGAACAGTCCTCCTCCACGACTACCACTTCATCGTTTTGTTCTGAGACAACAAGCTCACCGAGGACAGATGTTAAGGCACTTACGAGTTCTTCAATATTCTCCTTGAGAGAGCCATCTAGAACATCTGCCTTGGAGACTGGAAAATCCTCCCCATGGTCCTCAGATTTCAACCTTGCATGTTGGGCAATGAGAGATATCATTAGTTCACTCAGAGCAACTTCCTTACAAACGGGAAGGTCTCCGTCCTCAGAAACAGGGTTGCTAGGAATATCTGCCTCAACCCGATATCCAAGTGAGTCATCTACCACGGACCACATTTGCTCTATAAGCTCACAACTTCCACCAGAGGCATGTTAATCGTTATGAACCTCTAAAGGAATAGAGGCATCTGATATGATGTCAAATGCTTCCGTTCTAGAGCCAACACAATTGATATCATTCAACACCTCTATTTTTTCATGGCAAATGCTTTCCTCCACAGTAAAGGCTTTATCATGGACATGGTCTTCAAGGCCAACAGAGGCTTCATGAAGCGAAGAAAACTCTTTACAACAGCTTTCAAACAAGTGAACAACTGGATAGTAGTCTTTGCAAAATGAATTGAAAGCTGTATGAAAACCTGCTAAAGAGCGGATGCTTGCAGCGGGAAGAGACCGACACCATTCAAGGGCAACTCCCTTCAAGGAAAACCTGAAGAGTTTAATCTGGACATCCTCATGCGTGATATTGTGTCGGTGGATAGCCTCATGGAAGTCCAGTAAATGCTCAGCTGGTACCTCCCAATCCTTTGCATGAAATTCGGGGAGGAAATCTTCCCAGATGTCTCTATCAGGAAGTGCATTAGGAAAACCAACTATTTGAGAAAAGTCACAGAAAGCAAACCTTTGAGCCATAATTTTCTCCATACCGAACCAGTCGAGTCGCCAATCGATCCTTGAATCATGGATTCTCCAGGTGAAAGATGCGCAGCTTCAAGTGTGTCTGGTCCTTGTTCACCATCAAAGGCCAGCTATTAACATTGTCATTACCCCAGGAAGCTTCTCAGGCTGAGAAAGCAGCTGTTGAAACCTTCTCGAGAAAGCTCCTTAGGGTCAGCTTTCAGTTGTGCTAACAGTAGTCACAGCTGAAACAATGATGTGGAAACAATGGAGTCGCCAGGTGCACAGTAGCAATCTTTAAGGGATCTGATGTCTGATGCACCTTTAGAATCAGAGGCTCAATGTCGTTCTGCCCAGGGAAAATCTTCAACTTCGTCCTCGACAACGACGCCAGAAATGTTGGCGACGGAAGTCACTCCTGGATTGCTATCAGGAGCAGAGCCTGACGCCCATCATTTTTATGTCACGGTTTGTTTATAGATGGGGTGACCGAATGGAAGTCAACTCAAAACAATATCATTCCAACTCCAAACTAGGCTAGGCATGCATAGGTGAGTGAGGTCTTAATAAACTTCAGACAGTGAGTTGTAGTAAAGGGTGGACAGGCGGAAGACTTATATGGAAAGAGTGCAAAGGTCTGTTACAAACGACAGGTTCCTAACAGACTGTAGAAGAAGGCATCCAAACGCAAGGTCTTCTTGCACTTAAATACAGAACACCAGAGAATACAATAATGCAACGATAAATCATTTATCATAACAAAACTGCACTAATTTGTGTGACTCAGTCAATCACGAACTCTCTAAGCATGAGACGAAAATTAGATGGAGCGAGAAAAACTGTCTGTCATAAAACAAGATATCTCAAATATAGATGCATATCCAACAAACTAGAATGTCTGTTAAACTTTACAGTAGGGAGCTTTGCTCTACCATCGATGCTTTACAAAAATGGCAAAAATGCCTACATATAGCCAAAACAAAACAACAGTAGCGAAAACGAGAAGCTGCATTAAAAACTTTGCGTCTGCATGTCTTCTGATAGTCTGTGCATGCAGACTCTGGATGATCATGCACTTATGACAGATGCAATGGGACTCCTGACTGTCCTGTAGTGGTTTGACAGACGCAATCTCCGTCAGGAAGGACTATCAGTCTGCTTGTACGCTTGGTCCTTTCCTGGCCTTCTATTTATGGAAGAAGATGACGTCCAACCACCTTCACGGCAATAATAATTGCTTCCTTGGGATTGGGAACGACCTTGGTCAACTCTGCCCTCCGGGACGTGGAAGACACCTCGCGCTGCCACCTGGAACAGTTGGACAGTCTGATGGATAAGACGTGGAGGAACTGGCACACTTGACGTGGAAGGGGAAAGGGAGGTGATGGCGTCAACCCTCTGAGGGTGAGATGAGAGGTGATGAGGTGGTAGAAGATAAGAGGGTCTACGGATGGGTGTGGTAGCGAAAGGTTGTCATGGAAGGGAGCGGGACACATGGCAGGGGACGAGGAGGCTCGAAAGGTGAGTGGATGATGAGATAGGGGAAAGGACCACCTGGACAGAATGAGGAGAGGCTAAAGGGAAAGGACCCTGCCACATGGCCAGGTGGGGAAAAGGTGGCAAGAAGGGAAATGGCACAAAAGGCGACACGACGTGGAAGGGGCCTACAGGGTTAAACGAAGAAAGGCAGCGAAAATCTGGACCGCCTGTGAGCCGTTGATCCGGGCTCTTCAATCGCAACCGTCGGAAAGATGCACCCCGGATTCTAGACCCACCCCCTCCGCTTAAAGGTNGTGGTCGTTGGATAGATGTGCCCCGGATTCCGGACCCCCCCCCTTCCGCTTAAAGGTAGAAAGGCGAGGGGGGTCCGGAATCCTATGTACGTCGTTGATCTGGGCGTGCGGATGCCTGCCGTCTAGATCCGCTTGCTGCTTACCGCGGGCGTGTTTTGCATCCTGGACTTAGGGTAGGTGTGTTTTTAACCCATTCCTTCGCATTTTACCCCCCGATACAAGAAATATCGCTAACACCTTTAACCAGAGAAGAGTTCGATAAACAGGTTGCTATGTTGAAGACCTTCTCTCTGGAAAAGTTTTACAACATCCTTCAATTTGATCAATCTCACATCCATGACTGGCTAGTCAAATATGTAGTACAGAATGAGGAAATTCATCAGGCTCTCTCTAATCTTTCTATCGACTTCCAGGAATTAGAAAACGATCTTTTCAACATCAAGATCGAGAATGAGATCAATGTCACCCCAATGAGAGCGTACATTAAAGAATGGGTCGAAAGACAATTGAAACAGGCTGCCAACGAAAGACAACAGGTAGTTGCCAACATTCCAACGGCCATGGAGAACATCCTTGAAACCGCAGTCGTCGCCGACATCAATGAAAGGGCAGCCGCAAGCAAATAGCCAAAGTGCTCATATGTACCCTCACTGTAAGTTTACTCATCCCATCTTTCTTTGTTTCTCAACCCAGTTATTTTGCTTTCTTAAATAAACATGTATAGGCAAACACTTATACCTTTCCATTTATTTTCTTTTGCAGCTGTTGCACTCTATCTTCTTTCCACAATCCCGTTTCTTGTAAATATTTCTCTAATGGTTCGCGGGAGTCCCAATCCCAGTCTACATGACAAACACATTGAAATTCCGGTTTATATGTAACACACTTTGTTTTTTTTGTATATTTCAAAATTTGAAGTGGTATGTAACAAACTTCTATTTTCTGACAGATTTCAAATAAAAATGCATCTAAATTTTTATATCCTAAAGACTCTACTCTTATCTTTCAACACTCTCTACAACAAATGCATTTATGGCAAATGTTCAAAAATACAATAAATTTTTTATATTTCTTATCTCCTATTAATTTTATGTCATCATATATTTTTATCTTTCACCAGTCCACATTGAAAATGCATAAAAATTTCCAAATTTAATGTTTCACTGTCAACAAATTTTTTACTTTCTTATATACTTAAAAAAAAAAAAATGTTTGCTATATACTTTCCAAAATTAGATGGTGCTCGGCCTGCCAACCATCATTTACTTTTTCCCCATCTTCCAAAATATGCACCTTGCATACAACATTTCCCTCATATACATTTTGCACCAAACACTTTGTTTCATTTACACTTTGACCCCATTTTTTAAAATTTGCTTTCTAACCTCCTTGGTACAAATACATATTCCATATGTATAATTTATTTATTTCTGATGACTTTCTATGTCCTAGTTTTAAAAATAACCAATTTGGTAATGCTAAATTTTTTATGTCCAACAACCATTCAAACATTGATAATTTTTTGTGTCCAACAACCATTCAAACATTGATAATTTTTTGTATTTTTTCAAGAAGAACTAATTCGGCAATACTATGTTCTGGACGCAAACCACATGTATTTCAACTTTCTAGCCACTTGCCTATACTAGGTCACATTTACTCCCATACCAACCTGGCAGGGACTACGCTGCCATGCAACACTTGTTTTATTATAAATCCTTCACTTATAGCCAAATCCTTTAAGAGTTGCTACTTTCTCCCTTACATGTACTTACATGTGTACACCATTTCTACCTTTCTTTGTAAAGGGTGAAAATGGACCAATTGTGAGTCTTTCCCTCTTAATTAAATACTAGAGGGAAATCTCTACAACAAACCTACTTCTATCTCCTCATTATACTCAATATATTCAAGACAACATCTCTAAAGTCACACAGAGAATGGTTATGGAATGTTGAAGAGAAAGAGTATGACTTGGAATTGCAAAAAACTAAAGATAAACTTGACAAAAAACTAAATAAATAGAAAACTCAAAGAATACTAAAATTATATGAAGAAACCACTTTAATGAGTTTTTGGATAAGACTCGACAAGACCAAATTTGGACTTAACAGGTAACTCAATGTATTTAAGGCATTAACTGAATTGGTTCAACAAGTATTATTTAGAGTGGTAAGCAAGTATTGTAACAATATATACATGTAGAGCCTTATTTGTTTCTTGTAGATACTCCTCACTTCCTACTCCTTATCTTCGTCTTCATCCTAATAACACCCTCACTCTCCTCCATGTTAATGGTTTTTTCCTCACCCTCAACTTTATCTGCATCCACTATCTTAGATTGCAGTGGAGGTTTCCTTACTCTTCTTCCCTTATATGTTTGTTTTTCCATCTTCTAATTCCATCTCTTTATCCCTGGGCTTTTTTCTGCTCCCTTCTCCTTTTACCAAAAGCCTACACCAAGTAATGGTAGAATTTATGACAAACACATTTCTTTCCTTTAGACATAGGAACGTATAACAAAATCTCATCATAAAAAAGTCACATCATATATCACTTACCATTCCATCTCTGACATATAAAGGTTTTGATCACTTCATTGTTTTAGAAAGATGGTAAGCCAAATTATACACTTCGAACTCTTTCATACATGATGCAAACTCCACTACATATGTGCACATATTTAATTCCTAATTAATCAAAATCTAATAAATAAGTTAAGAGAGTTCATTTCTCTCTCTCATTCTATATAATCTCTTTCTTTAATCATCAATTAATTAAAACTTAATAAATAAATTACAAGGAGTCCATTTTTCTATATCTCTATTATCATCAACTAGTTAAAACTCAATAAATAAATAGACTACAAGGAGGAGTCTCTTTATTGTATTACATTATCCCTCTCAACATGCTTAGCTTTTCCACTTAAACCATTAGTAATAGGAACTTCACTAATAATTTGCTCTTTGCATTTTCATTCAAGTCATTCATGTTTGCATTTTCATTTGAGTTAATCATTTAATTTTGTTGCATGTTGTGAGTCAAGACCTCTAATATTCTTAAAATTATTATGTACTTAAAACATATCATTATTATGTATTTAAAAAATATTATTTGTTTTCTTAATTGTGTATATTTAGTATATTTATATTCATCCAATACTTTCTTTAATAATACTTATTTAAAAAATATCATTTGTTTTCTTAATTGTATATATTTAGGATATTCATATTCATCTAATACTTCCTTTAATAATACTTATTTACATTTTCATTTAATTTAATATTTCCTTTAATAATACTTATTTGCATTTTCATTTAATTTTATTATTAACATGTTGTAAGTGAACACATTCAACATTTTTACAATTATTAATAATTATATATTCATTTAATTTTGTTGCATGTTGTGAATTAACACATTCAATATTCTTAAAATTAATATGCACTTAAAAATATCATTTTATTTATTAATTAATATCTAATATATTGATAATCATCCAATACTTCCTTTAATAACACTTTTATACATTTTCATTTTAATTATTAATATATTGTAAATCATCACATACAACATTTTTATATTTTTATAATTATTAATAGCTATATACACATAGTATGTTCATAATCATCCAATACATAAACATCCTTTAAATATTGTAAGGGATGTTCATTCATTAGACAAACTTGTTTTATTCCTAGACTATATATACATATGGTGTTTTATTCCTTCACTATATATACATAAGTCTAATCATAATCATCCATACTTATTTTAAGAACACTTCACGCTTATTTTAATAACACTTCTTGTATTTGTTATTGGGCAAGCTTGTTTTTTATTCATTAACATTATATACATACTGTAATCATAATCATCCATACTTCTTTTAAAAACACTTCCTTTAATTGTAGTAGGGAATCTTAATGTATTGGGCAAGTTTGTTTACTCATATTCATATTTTATACTTTAGGCCTAGTTTACTCATAACATGTTTACACAATCAATATTGGTATATTATGCCTCGAATTCACATTGTCTATTCTATATATTTTTATTTGTATTGTTTTACTCCTTTCTTATGTAATTGTTAAGGTGTCAACCACTTGAGTCATTTGTTATTAATTTGAATAGGGCAACTTGAGCACCTATTCAACAATCCATGTGGAAGGGTGTTAGGATGATTTAGTTAGCCATTCAAAGTCTTTTTGGGGCTTAATGTTGGTAGCTTTTAAGCCATGATTTTTGGGTGCATTTTTCAGAGCTTTCCCATGCATTTTGAGGGGGAATTACACCCAAGTTTTGGGAACCTAATTCATTTTACTAATAGTCTTTCCAACAAGCTAAAGAAGACCCAAATTGGAGCATCAAGCAAAAAAGTATGATCTTCGCAAGGCTCCCCTTTTTCTTAGACAACTCAAATTTGTCCAACTCAACTTTAATCATGTTAGTGCTAGGGTTCTTGCATGTTAGGGTTTTTACTTGATAGGTTTGATTGGTATTATTAAAAAATGTAGTTTCAACCTCTTGGTATAGGCCTTTTGTGAATGAGCTAGTTGTCACATCTCTTCTCGAAGATAAGCTACCACCATTCTAGCCATTTGTATTGCTATGTACATTGTAGTATTTTTCGCCGATGTATTCATTAGTAGAATTTGGTTTTATCTATAATATTGTGTTTGTTTTACTTTTGCAATATTGCATGTCCTTTCATTTCATTATTAATCTAATCTGGATAAATGGTATCAGAGCAATTCACTCTCTATTATTTTTTTGTGCATGTCCTCAACGAGTTTGGGGTATGGGGAGTTGGGACTCAAACTAACCAAGTACAATGAAGACTTCCCTTGTCAATCCAATGGGCATCCCATGGAAAGTGAAATTTTTTTTGTGGAGTGAGAGATCATGCGTGTCAAGTTGTTTCTCCAAGAAGCCCTGCAATGATAAGAAATTGAGATAATGGACCATTTCACTTAGATTCTTCAATAACTCCCAACATGGATGGAGGCACCTTCGACACCCTTCAAGGTAACAATTAATTTCAATGTCCCTTTATCTGAAGGCAAGATATACGCATACGCTTTGGAGAGATGGTTAAAGTTCACAATTTCCAATGGTAAGAAGATTACTTTTACACTCCTAAAAACCCTTCCCCATGTCAAAGATTGGTGGGTTACTTATTGTGTGCAACATTTTGGATATTCTAAATTGTAGGTGACATAACCCATGTGGGAAAAAATTGTCAATCCCCTTGAGGAGGAGGAATTGCTTGCTAGAAATTACGAATACCAATACATGAGATGGACAATCTTGCACCAAGGTAAAGACTAGAATGTGTCTAAGTACACCAATCCCTTTCATACCCTGTGTACAAAGCTATGGATTTGGAACTCTTAGTGGAACTTGGTTGCAAAATATCACAATGTCCCGCATAGATACATCCAAACAGAAATGGTGTTTCTTGGCATCTCTTCATTGGGAGAGACTCATCATTATGCCATCAAGATTGATCAAAATTTTGGTATAAGGGTAAGAAAGAATTTGGAGTTAGAAATCAGTAACAACATAAGAAGGGTAATGACAACCTTGATTTTCAAAAGGAAGGATAGAATAAAGATACCCATACTCCAAACAACTAGTCAAAGCTCCATGCAAAGAAGAAGAACAATAAATCAAAGAAGGACATAGGACAGTGGTGTGACCACCACAAAATCCCTTGGTGCAATGATGATGAATGTCACATCGAACAACTATTATTGCCCAAGATGAAAGACACAATTTATGATTCACACTAACACCATAATATTCCACGAATAAGGGGAAATGGGTTATTAACTTGGATCCTAGTGTTATTAGAACCATTGCAAAGGTCTGACTAGAGGAACTTAAGGAGCCCAAGGAACACGAGCACCTCTTCCATTCACATATATGGATGAAGGGGACACTATTGCATTTCATTGTAGACAATGGTAGCCAAAATAACTTAATATAAGTAGAGGTCATTGAGAATATGAATCTACCAACTACATCGTACCCCCAACCATATACCATTGGTTATATGAGCTAAGGACAATACATTTGCATCAGTGAGTAATATTGCCTAGAATATGAAATCAAGCCCTTCAAAGATGAGATATTGTGTGATGTTGCCTCACTTGAAGTTTGTGATGTTATTTTAGGAGAACCATATGTGGAAGTGTCATGTTGTTTACAACCTATGCCCCATAGTGTCAATGTCAACATGCTAGATCAATGTTATAGGATACCAGAGGTAACCTCAAGTATCACAATCTCTTTGATCACTACTAAGTTGTGTTATAAGATAATCATTTGGATTGGGAGATTTGTCCTCTTCATGGTTTAGCCAAAAGGAGAAAATAAAATCACTATGACCACGAAGGCCTCTACAATGGGTCCCTCTATGTAGCAAAGGTAGTTAGATCAATTGTTGGAAGAATATAGAGAACATATGCAAGTCACATATAGGAGTACCTCTACATTGTTAGGTAAAGCATATGATTGATTTGGCCATCAATTCTCTTGTGCCTAATGGCCTTATATACAGATGCTTTCTTTTGGAGAACGAAGAGATCAAAAGGTATATTCAAGAGCTCATATAGAACGACCACATTTGACCAAGCTCCCCATCCTCTAGGAATCCTATTGAGTTAGTTTAGAAAAAAGGAAAAAATGATGGAACATGGAAACTTTGTACTAACTATAAATCCTTGAAGAAAATTATAATTAAGAGTTAGTACCTTATCCCTTGGATTGATGATTAGTTTGATCATCTCAAAGGTGTTAATTTTTTTTTTATAAATATTGATCTCAGCTTAATATATCACTAGGTTCTAATCAAACCAATTAGCATGTGGAAGATAACCTTCCAATCTAAGGAAGGTCTCTTTAAGTGGTTGATCATACCTTTCACCTTGATTAATGTGACTGCGATGTTCACGAGGATGACGATATGTTGAGACTTCTCACCAATTTTTTTGTGGTTGTATACCTAGATGGCATCCCCATCTTCAACAAAACCTAGGAAGAGCATCTAAATCACATTCAAAAATTAATATGCACATTACAACAACACAATTTATATGCTAACCTAGAGAATTTCTCATTCAACATGCATACAATTCAATATGTAGAGTACATTGTGGACGAGTGTGGGGTGCATGTGTATCTAGCTAATATCCAAGTCATCCTCGACTGGTAGGTCCCGAAGACACTAACATAACTTCACAACTTCCTAAGCCTTACCAACTTTTATTACAAGTTTGTGTTGGGGTTCTCTGATATTACTTGTCCCTTAATCTAGGTGACTAAGAATGAAGCCAAGGCCAAATTTATTTGGGTTGAGGCACAATGATTCGAAAAGATATTTTAAAGACAATGGTTAAGTTTTAAAGCATGAGTTATTTTACCATTTAGGAATTGAATGAAAGAGGAAGAATTAAATATGAAACATGGCATCCATAAAGTAATATACATATCTGGAGATAAGCATGAATAAACAATAAAACATAAACAACAAGGTTGATAACAGAGTTCGACAATCTCACATACGTCTCCGGGCCTTTGTCTCAGTGGGTGAGGATTTATTATTTATATTCAAAGCTTCAAATGTACATCATTAAAGTATCAAAAAGGTTACAAACTGATCTGATCGTGTTCTTCCAGATCTCAAAAACCCAACAAAACTGACGGCACTGAAAACGGATGAATGAAGCTCCCATAAATTGCCTGCAAAGTTGCTCTCCTTAACAACTTCCCTGCATAAAAATAGATTGCCTTAACAATTCATCAACATTTTCCTGGTCTAAAACCTCCTTCCTTTGCTTCAAGAACCTCTGGTTTATATAGACTTGAAGTTGGCAAAAAACTCCCAACTTCCCCCCAAGATATGGCCTCAAAAAGGGCCCAAGATCCTCCAAAAATGGTTAAAAATCCATTAAAAACCCAAAATTGGGCATAAATCAGGCGTATCCCCTTTTCTCAAGAGCCCCTGGTCACATGCACATTGTCCAAATGTCCTTGGTTTGGTGCTGATTTGTTGGCCTCATTAACCGTCGACCCCTGATCGTTGGCAAGGCCATATGGCCCTGGTCCCGGCTCCCATGCACTCTGAACTGTCATAGCCCCTTGGTCATAACCCTTTTGTTACGCCCTTGGTCAACGGGCTAGCCCGACTGACCGAGCGCTAACCTCTATATACCTGCGCTAAACGATAACACAGGGTCATATGCACAAGGTTCTATGCGACGAGGGATTGGCCAAACTCCATACAAAAACGCACGCCAAGAGTTTAGGAGTGTGGACATGTGGTGAAGGGTCGTATGGTCCACGTCGGGGCTGGGGCTAGGCCCCAGCCCTTAATCCGCCCAAACTTACAACCATGTCACTTTAAATAAAATGTTTCGACTATAGTTAATAAGTCACACTGTGGGCGGGCTGGTAGCCCGGCCCTACCAAAACACTCGCTTGGACCAGAGATCACGAGTTCGACTCTGGCGCGTTCCATAACAATTTTTCCAAACAAAAACGACCAATAGAGGGGTGCCATGTGCCACCATGCTATTCACCCACTAACTGCCACATGTCAAACTCGGATTCATCCACATGTCTGCCCAGTCAACATCCACTGTACCTTCCAGTTAGCCCGTACGGACCTTGACATGTCATCCCATGCCATGTTAGCCCATGCCACGTGTCACCCTTGTAGTGGTCCCATGTGTCACAATCTGACTCGTCCACATCTGCTCCACCTGCCTAGTCAACACACCTATCCATGTCAGCATGCCAACTCACTGCCATGTCATTGTACCTTCATACGACCTGTATAGTCAGCTGCCACATCAACATTGTATGGACTGAACAATCATCAATTTTGCCTGTTTGACAAAACTAACAGGCCGCGATATCTTTCGCATACGGTGTTCGTTTGAGTCTATTCAAGTTGCATTGGGTTCATATCGACGAGGCCTACGCACACGTCCGTTTTGAATCCATTCTGAGGTTTTTTTTATTTTTAGGCCTTCCTGAACTCATTTTGGTTACGGGATCCATTCTGGATCACACAAAAGGAAGCATTCTAGGAGATGAATCACAGTCTTTGCATGGAACTAGTCTTGATTCTATCATATCTACAAAAATCATTAGAAAACAATACAAACACCTTAGATTATGTTGTCAATGTAGTCCTCACACAACATGAACATTTGATGTCCTATCATAATGAGACACTCTAACTCAATTCATAGATACCCCATTTGCAACAAGGAGCTCTACTCCATTTCCCAAGCATGTAGAAAGTGGAAACATTATATTTTGGGAAAGGAAATGAACATCCATGTTGAATAAAATCCCTTACAAGTTATGTAAACACATGGAAACTTACAAATGGCAGCCATTAGAAGTAGTCCATGTGCCTTCAATAACTCCATTTAAACATAAAGTACAAGAAGGTAAGCACAAATCAAATTGTATACTGCCTGAGATGACCTCCAATTGTGGCATTGACCATAGTCCTAGATTCTCATGGATGCAAGACTTCATAGTGGCCCCAACTGTGTCACTGTGGTCCATACTTCACTACTACATACTAGACATTGGTCACAAGTAAATAAATTTCATACTTTCACCTCCATGATGGACTCTTGTGCCATTTGGGTCATCTCTGTGTTTCTTTTGGTGAGCATGATATGATAAATTGGGAGGCACGCTATAGTAAGGTGGTAGGGAGTTTTGGCATGGAGAAGATAGTGGCAATGCTAGAGAAGTACTTCTACTAGCCAAAGTTCCAACATGAAGTTAACAAATATATCAAATCATGCACTACATGTGCCATTTCTAAACTTGTAAATAAAAGCAGGGATTGTAGACTCCTTTGCCCACTCCAAATAATCCTTAGCAGTTAGCCTCCATAGATTTTATGTCGGGTATTCCCTCAACCAAGTATGGTAATGTATCCTCTCTTGGATTATTATTATTCTTTGATTATTTCCACACTTGGATATGCATGTTGATTTGGACAGTTTATATATCAATTGATTGTCCTATCTTAATTTTAATATAACAAATGATGCAAGAGAAAAGGTGCTTTGGTACAAATCACTTGGATTTATAACAAGTAGCATTAGATCTTATGATTTAATTATGAGGAAGTAGTATTGGATCTGATATTAAAGTCGAAGACTATGAGATAACAATGCTTGATCTATAAAGTCCCCGAGGTGTAGGACAATCGGTGACGAAGTGCGTTGTTAAGGCACTTCGTGATGTTAAAGTCACCGGTTCGAAACCTGTGGGGACAAAAAATCCAGCCATGTTAAGGGTTGGTGTGGCTCAGGCCGGGTGCGATCCTCGGGTGATTTTGACGACTTAGATGCCCCTGAGTCGCGATTTCTTAGCCACAGGTTAGTCCCACATGTCACAGACAAACTAACAAAAAAAATAAAAAAATGCTTGATCTATAAAGATCTAACCTTGAGGTTGTGATTTAGTGGGAGAGATGTATTGACCAACGCTATGACATATTAATAAAATATAAGGAGAGCCATGTGCTTCATAAAATAAACAAATAAATGTGCAAAAATAACAAAAAATGCACCACAAATGGACAAAGTTGTAGAGTGAAAACCCTTGTGGAGAAGAAAACCCATTCTGAAAATCACTCTTTATAATAAAGGTAGGATTAAGTGAACATGTATTATCCATCATAGAATCATTAAGTTCTCTCCACACAACAATAGGAGTGTGCCTCAAGTCTCTCTTAAACACATTAGTCACTTAGGTGTGAGAAGCCATGTATTTATACTGCCTCTTAGAGTCTCATCTGTATCATCAATTTATATGCTTGATAATGTATTAGACTCATACTAAATTAGGGATAATGATTTTGACTTTAATGACTTTAAATCTTGCACTTGATTTTCACTTAAGCAAACTTTGAGATTTTAACAACATCATAGGAATTTGTCTTTAACCAAATATTTTATCACAAATTAAACATTTTAGTGCATCATGTAGATTTATCCTAACCACAATAAACCCTAATCTTCCAACACTCCCTCTTGATGTTTATTGGGTTACAAGCCATGCCAAATCACATGCCTATTAATGGCTATTATACATTTCCCACTAGGGACCACAATATACTTTCCCATTATATGTCGCAATATACTTACCCGTAAAGGGTTGTAAGACAATTTCCCATTGAAGGCCACAATATACCAATAGAGAGAAATACAACATTCCCATTAAGGGCTACAATAAGAGAGAGAATAAAGAGACAAAGATATTCATATGTATTAATCACAAAAGAGAGGAAAGTAGAGTTGACATCATATCCACACTACTCCTTGTCATGACCTCCTTGATTCTCAAGATGGCCCTTATTTATATAACTCAGGCTCATGAAATGCTTTGGTGAAAACATCAACAACTTGATCATTTGTTTTGTAATAATTTAAAATGGCATGGCCATCTCAGACTTTTTCTCAAACAAAGTGGTGTTGAACTTCAATGGGCTTGGTTCTTTAATGGTGATTTAGATTTTTGGCCAACACAATGGAACCTTGATTGTCACAAAATAATGTGGCACCTTAATTTTGAGGAAAATGTAGCTCTTCAAATATCTTTCTTAGCCAAACAATTTCTCATGCAACAATTGTAGAACCTTTATATTCAACTACAATAGAAGATAGTGCAAAGATATAATGTTTCTTGTCACTCTAATAAATGACACCTAAATTAAGATGAAACACAACCAAAGGTAGATTTCCTAGCATCATAATCACTAGTGCAATTAGAGGTAAAATATTACAACGGGTTTGAATTCAAGAACATAATCACAAGTTCCTTTTATATATCTCAAAATTCTATTTGCATCTTTCCAATGTTCAACATGATGACGGAACATAAATCTAAATATCATACCAACTACAAATGCAATGTCAAGTTTAGTAATAGTTAATTAGAATAGGATACCAACTAAATGTTTATATGAATTATTGCAACTTCCTCACTTGAACAACAAGAACTAATTTTACACTAATTTGAGATGGGGTAGAAACTGATTTTTCATCATCAACACTAAATTTCTTATTAAACCCAAAACATGAATAAAAATTAAAAATTCTATATATTTTTTCCATGAAAAAAATATAATACTCTTTAATCAATAATATCAAATGACCCTTTCAATTTTAAATTTGATTACATAAATCATAACATCATTATTACTAATTATAATCAAATAATCTACATAAAAAATAATAATTATAATATGTCAATTACAATTTTTCACACACAATCATAATCATAATAGCATCTCATATAATGACGCGAAATAATTATTTATTTTAGTGTACCAAGCTTTAAGAGTTTTCTTAAAACCATAAAAGACTCGAATTTGTGTAGAAATTTTCTTTTTCACATTCCATAAAACTCAATAATAATTTCAAGTAAATCTCTTCATTATTTCACCATTAAAGAAAATGCACTTTTGGTATCCATATGATAAACTTTTCAACAAGAAAAATAACATTTATAACAAAAACAATTGTAAGAATTCACATTTTAAGTAAAAAAAACGTTTTAGAATAGTATTTTTTGAAATAATCTTTTACTACCAATTTAACTTTGTACTTTTTTAACATTGTCATTCAAATTACTTTAATTCTATACAACCCTGTGCTACAATTATTATATTTAGCTTTAAAAGAGGGACTAGCTCTCAAGATTTGTTTTACTACTAAATCACTAATTTTTTTACTCATGATATTTTCTCATTCTTGTTCTCCTTTTGTTTTGTAATAGGTTATTTTCTCATTCTTGTTTTCCTTTTGTTTTTCACTCATGACATTTTCTCATTCTTATTTTCCTTTTGTTTTGTAATAGGTTATTTTCTCATTTTTGTTTTCCTTTTGTTTTGTAATAGATTTTTAGATTATTATTATTTTTTAGCTTTAATTATTAAAAAATTTTTTGCATATTATTTTCTAGTCTTTCTTACTCCATGCATATTAACATCCATGTTTGCATAATTTATGATATATTCAATCTATTTAACAATTAATATGCTCATGTGTTTTTTCATTTTCAATTTTATTTTTATATACTAAGAAAAGTAAAAAAAAAAGAACAAAAATAGACAAAAACATTATTTGTTAATTAAAAAAGACATTTCTTTGAATGATGATTTTATTTTTTGTATTATCATGTATTTTCTATACCTTCATTATATCCAATAAACAAATATATGATTTTCCTTCCTTAACTTATTTCTTTTCTCACTAAAAATTTAATGCAATATACAACACAACCAAAATTAAAAAATTAATAACAATATGTTTAATGTCACTCCATGCTAAGTGTTCAAATGTAACATTTGGTAACTACTTTGGTTGAAATCTATCCAAAATATGAATAACAATATTAATTGCTTCAACCCATAAATTAAGAGGCTGATTTATGGGTTGAAGCAAACATACATTAAGAGGTTGATTTATGAGTTGAAGCAAACATTATTTCTTTTAATGATGATTTTATTTTTTATATTATCATGTATTTTCTATAACTTCGTTATATCCAATAAACAAATATTTATGATTTTCTTTATTTAACTTATTTATTTTCTCACTAAAAAATTGATGCAATATACATCACAACCAATATTAAAAAAATAATAACAATATGTTTAATGTCACTCCATGCAAGTTTTCATGTGTAACATTTGTAACTACTTTGGTTGAAATCTATCCAAAATATGAATAAGAATATTAATTGCTTTAACCCATAAATTAAGATGTTGATTTATATTATGCAACATGTATTTATCCATTTCCATAATTATTTTATTATTCCTTTAAGCTATGCAACTCCGTTGATGAGTATAAAGAACAATATCAAATTCTTCTGCCATGTTATTTGAAAAAGAATTGCAAAAGAAGTGGAGTACGTTGTTTCAGTATTCCTTGACATTATATGCTCTAAGTATTTTAATTTTATGATTGCTTTCATTTTCTACAAATGCTTTGAGTTTTCAAAATTTTGAAAACAATACCATCTTTTTTCTTTAAAAATGCATTCAAAATTTTGAAAACAATATCATCTTTTTTCTTTAAAAATGCATCCATGCCTTTTTATAAGATCCTCAATAAAAGTAAGAGTTTAGATGACACTTGTTATTGAATACTTTTCAATAAGATCCATCATATCAACATGTTCAAGTTGGAGATGAAGCATTGATCTCCAAGCCTTTACTTTTTAAAACTTGTTAACATGTTTTGCACCACACATACAACCTTCACAAACATTTATGCGAGTTAAAAGAGAAGGAAAATCATGTGCCAATTTAAGCTTAGACATAAGATTGATGGTGTCATAATTCCAGTGTCACAATCTCTCACTCCAATTTTTACTAGTATGATCCACGGTTGTTGTGAAACAAAGAGATTCTTGAGACAATTATCAAATACAAAATTATTACCTTTAAATTTTCTATAAAAAATTGTCGTGAAAACATCTTTTGCATCTTTGACCATCCATTTAACTTTTTTTGTTTTTTCCCAGGGAAAAAATGTATTTTTATTAATATAACAAAAATATATAGTCAAATGTCCATGGCATTCATAAGTGTTGTTGAGCCCTTTACATGATATTTCTATGTTTGATCCATCATCACAAAAAACTAAAGTTTGTTTCTAGTCAGTTACATCTGAAGCCTCCTAAAAAAAACAAAAATGATTCAAAGTAGTACATTAGCCATTCACCCGGTAAACTGCGAGAGTCCATTATTATACAAAATATGAGATCAAATTGTTATGAACCAAATGTTATAATATTCATTAATATTGAGAGGGGGGGTGAATCAATATTATGCATTTTTTACCATTTTTAACCACAACATGCAAACATTAAGTTATCAACAATTTATCACTTATGATTGCATTCAAGATATCATAAACATATAACCATGGATACACAATACACAAGAATTTTACGTGGAAACCCAAATGGGAGACAACCACGGAACACTTTTAATATAAATCTTGAATATTACATCCACATGAAGCACAAACTTCCAAGATTCTCCAGCACCAACTGGAAGGAGGCTCCAACCCCCTAGTTTACAGGTTCTAACCTAAAGGAAGATACAACTCCCTATATTCTTCAACTCCAACTAGAAGGAGGATCCAATCCCTTAGTTTACAGGCTCCTTGAATGAAGTTCCAACTCCCTATATTCTCTAGCTCCAACTGGAAGGAGGCTCCAACCCCCTAGTTTATAGGCTCCAACCTGAAGGAAAATCCAACTCCCTAGATTCTCCAGCTCCAAATAGAAGGAGGCTTCAACCCCCTTTCCTTTCCCCTTCCTTTCTCCCGAAAATATAAATGAGAAAATCAACCTAACATTGTTACTGTCACTGATATTGATACATCATCATCATCATCAAAACTGGTTCAAACCAACAACCACATAAATCTTATGCCAAGATCTCCAAGAATATCCCTCAAATCATATACCCAAAATCATTAAGATGTGCATCAATCCATGTGCCAAAAAACTCCAAGATATACCTCAAGTATGTGCCAAAATTCCAAGATATGCCTACAAGATATGCATCAAACCACGTGCCAAAAAACTCCAAGATATACCTCAAAGCATATGCCAAAACCTCCAAGATACAAGCCTCAATACATATTGAAAAGCATACATTTAATCATGTAGAGACCCTAATGCACGAGATCTCGGACCATCAAACCTTCTTCAAGTTTAGCATCAATAAAATAACATCTTCCCCAAACCCTTCCTCAACCTCGCGAGACTGGACTGAGCAACGGGAAGTGCCTCACATGGCGAGTACTGGAAAACTAGTAGGGGCCTCGCTGGATGCCCTATACTTGACCTGCGCTGGTCACCTCAGACAGGTTTTCCCAAAAACCCTTCTCACATCTACAACTTCGAGAAATCCCTTCACATGACTTTGATGCTTCTCTTGTGTTAAGAGATCACAAGTTTTCTTGATGATAATTGAGAGGCTCTTGGTGTGTATTTATATCATTCGAAGTACCTCCTTTACTTGTATTTAGGACGGACCTATAACTTCTTGTTGCAAACGTTTTTCTCATTTACTTTATTTTAGGGCCGACTTATAACTTCTTGTTTGTAACCGTTTAGGGAAAATTTTACATGATCATCTTTAAGAGGGCATATCTCCTCAACCGTGAGGAACCACATGGCGTGCCATCTACCGTTTGAAACAACTTGATGAGGACTATAAATCCACCTAGGTTTTGCATGCATTTTCAATGTCCTTCATACTCATTTTCTTCAATCAACTTCGGGCTTTATGAACACACCTCTAGGGTTTCCTGACCATATATTCGGGGCTTCTTGACCATAAATTGTAACTTCTTTTCTGAACAACTAGGGCTTGTTGTAGGCTTATTCAAAGAGTCTTCCCATTAGGTCCATATTTAGAGATACGTTGTAAGGGTACGACTTTGTAGATTCCTTCAAATAAACCCATCACTTCTAGGGGCTTCTGGACTTGCTTCGGGGATTCTTCTATGGTTGACATCAATGACAACCAATTTTCCAACAATCTCCCCCTTTGGCATTGATGAAAACACTCATACTCCCTCGTGACCATTTCACCCATGTATTCATGCTTTTGATCTTTCTCTCCCCCTTTGACATCAATGGCAAAGGGTAACTTCCCCTGACAATTTTTCTCCCCCTGTCTTCTTTGAAAAATGCCATGTGGATCAATGTGGGGCTTCTTTTATATGTTTCATTTCCTCTCTTTCATGGCTTCTTGTCCATTGGTACTTCTTGTTATTGTAATCCACTAATGTATATTAAAAATTCTCATGTCAAGGTTCCTTCATCACTTGACTTCAATTCTTCATGGCTTGTCATGTTTTCACTGAGCTACATCAATGAAATAATCATTCAACAATCTCCCCTTGACAACATAACTCCTCCTAACGGTTTCTCTCCCCTTGTCTTGTTGTGCCTCTCGCGACTTGCCTTCCTATGACTAATTGGTTCCACCTGTCAATATGCTTCTTTTCTGATTCATATGCTTTGTTGAACATTCCTCTTGATGAGAATGACAACTCTTTCTACAATTCCTCTTGAGCCCATGCTTTCGTATATTGTCATGAATATTCTTTGGTTCATGTCTTCTAGACTTGCCAAATATCTCATGAATTCATCGTTGTCCATATGTCACAAAATTTTCCATGACTCTGCACACAATGTCACTTTACTATTCTGAAGACTTCTCCAAATCTGTTGCAACTGATCAAAACATAATCTTGCTTCTCAAGATGAATCAAATATCTCCACTAGTCTGCTCTATCTTCAAATCAAACTCTACATGTATGCAACCAATACACATTCTTGAATCTGTAATAAATATATCCCTGCTTGAATACATGCTTGGAATCCTCTATATAATCATGAGTATCTGCCTCAAAAGGGTGCCAACGATATTCCCCATAACTGCCAGTTGACCTCTTCATACTTGCATGGAGATGTGTTCCAAAAATTGCTCCTTAATCAACCAATCTCTCATGAGACATTGTGTACATCTGCCATCAAAACATTTAGAATCTTCCTTCCCAAAATATGCAAGCACTTAAGACTGCACAAAAGATAGTTCTCCAATATGTAGTAGTTGTTTCTTAGACTCCCCCTCTTCAATATTCACATTACTAGGAGTCTCCAAGCCAGATTGCTTAGAACAATATATAAACCTGCTTTGTTGCAAGATCATCCTTTTGAATCTTGACATCTTCCTCATTACATGTAGATTCATCATGATTTCACAACTTTGTAATTCTCTTGAGTATGATCTATGGGAGTTCTTCATTCACCTATTCTTCTTGTTTTTTCTTTCTTCTCCAAACATTATTGTATCTAATATCAGTGTTTTCCTTCAAGGAAGACTCCATCGTGCTTCTACAATCACAAGCTATGTGTCCATAGTTGTGGTATTTGTAACATTCAATATTATAGGGGGGCACATAAACATTTCTTGCTTGAATATTTCTTCCATACGCTTTACAATTTACAACTTTATGTCCAAAGTTATTACAAGTAAAACAGTAAACAAGAAATAAACTTTGATACCTCGAAGCAAGTGATACTCTTTGTGATGCATTCCTTTTGACTTCATGCCTTAGTTGATCATGATATTCTCTTCTGTTGTTTCCTTCACAATGATTGAAGTTTCTTTGATGCCTAGAGGTAGAAAGTCTTCTTGAAGATACACCTCTTTTGCATTCATTTCTCTTTGACTCTTGCTCACCATGATCCCTTCCTTTGAGAATGTCTACATAATTCTTAGCCTTCTCTTCATTTTTCTTTTCTGATAACCTGGAACACTTCTCTTCAACTTTGTTTACTGGTGGTGTGGAGCTTTCTCTCTCTTCAATGATCTTGTTGGGATTGGCATTTACATCTTCTTTGCACGAGGCCTCACCAATGTATCCAAAACCTGCTTTATCGAATGGTGACATTTGAAAATTGAGCATGTCTTATAGTACTTGAGAGCTCTTCAAGTTCTTGTTGAGCTTGTCAACTTCAACCTTCAATGAGATGACTTCTTCTTCAAGATTCTCATTGTATTATTCTTTCTTCATTGTCTGGATCTTCATTACTTCTTCCATTCTCTTTGCTTCTTCAAGTTGGGTTTTCAAGGAGATGATTTCTTCTTCAAATCGTCTTTCTTGTTGACTAAATTTTGATTCAAGATTGTTTAAGTCCTCAGATCTTTCCTTAGGATGACTTCTCAAAATATATTCTCTCTTTTTTGCTTCCTTTACATTGATTTTTAAGTGATCAACTTCTTCTTCTGCCTTTTCAAGTTATTTTCCATGTAATACTATTTCATCTTCCAAACACTCATTTGTTTTTTGCTTTTCTTCCAATTGATTTTTGAGTGTTTCTTCAATCACTCTGGCTTCTTCCAGCTGAACCTTTAGATTTATGACAATATGTTAGACTTCTTCATAATTTTTGTTGGAGTTTTGAGAATTATCCTTTAGCTTGATCGATTTGTCCTCGAGGGACTTGTTTTTCCTCCTTTCCCTTTTTAGATCATTTAAAGCACTGATTAGTTTTGCCTCAAGATCCACTTCTTCTTATTCACAATTTTCTTCGTCATTTTCAAGGGTTCCTTTATGATTTTCCATTCCCATGAATATAACTCGTTCTTCTCGTTCGATCTCAACATCTTCTTTGTCTTGATTGACATGCTCTGGCTCTATGATTACACGAATAGATCTTGTAGAGTAGAGATTATGTAGTTTATCCCAAAGCTCTTTGGATGATGAGCATTGTCCCACTTTGACTTTTACCGAATCAGATAATCCATCCAAGATGGAATCCATTGATACTTTGCATTTCCTTTTTAATTCCTTCTTGGTTGCAGTCTTCATAGGTTTCTTTGGAGCAGTGTATCCTGAAACAACTGAGTTCCAAATGTCAAACCCCTATGCTTGTAAAAATACTCTCATCCTTCTGCTCCAGAAAGCATAGTTCTGACCATCAAACAATGACATTCCATTTTTAGTGTGATCCATGATCTACCTTCCAATGGTTACACTGTTACTGAAGGACTTTCTCTTATACCAATTGTTGGAATATTCAATAATACTGAGGGGGGAGGGGGGGGGGTGAATCAATAATATGCGCTTTTAACCATTTTTAACCACAACATGTAAAAATTAAGTTATCAACAATTTATAACTTATGATTACATTCAAGATATCATAAACATACAACCACATATACACAATACACAAGAATTTTATGTGGAAACCCAAATGGCAGAAAACCACGAAACAATTTTAATATATATCTTGAATATTACATCCACAGGAAGCACCAAATTCCAAGATTCTCCAGCACCATCTGGAAGGAGAATCCAACCCCCTAGTTTACAGGCTCCAACATGAAGGAAGCTACAACTCCCTAGATTCTCCAGCTCCAACCCCCTATTTTATAGGCTCCAACTTGAAGGAAACTCCAACTCCCTAGATTCTCTAGCTCCGATTGGAAGGAGTCTCCAACCCCCTAGTTTACAGGCTCCAAACTAAAGGAAGCTCCAACTGGAAGGAGGCTCCAACCCCCTAGTTTAGAGGCTCCAACCCCCTTTCCTTGCCCCTTCCTTCCTCCAAAAAATATAAATGAGAGAATCAACATGTCACTATTACTGTCACTGATATTGATACATCATCATCATCAAAACTGGTTCAACCCAACAACCACATAAGGCTTATGCCAAGAACTTCAAGAATATCCCCTAAATCATATACCTAAAATCACCAAGATATGCATCAAACCATGTGCAAAAAACTACAATATATACCTCAAGTATGTGCCAAAACTCCAAGATATGCATCAAACCATGTGCCAAAAATATCCAAGATATACCTCAAAGCATATGCCAAAACCTCCAAGATACAAGCCTCAAGACATATAGAAAAACATACATTTCATCATGTAGAGACCCTAATGCATGAGATCTCATACCATCAAACCTTATTCAACTTCAACATCAAGAAAAGAGCATCTTCCTCGAACCCTTCCTCAAACTCGCGGGACTGGACTGAGCAACGGGCAGGGCCTCACATGATGAGTATTGGACAACCAGCGGGGGCCTCGCGGGACACCCTATACTTGACCCGTGGGGGTCACCTCAGATAGGGTTTCCCGAAAATCCTTCTCACACCTACAACTTCGAGAACTCTCTCCTTCGCACGACTTCACTACTTCACTTGCACTAAGAGATCACACGTTTTATTGATGATAAATTGGAGGTTCTTGATGTGTATTTATATCCTTCCAAGTACCTCCTTTACTTGTCTTTAGGTGTGACCTATAAATTCTTATTACAACCGTTTCTCTCCTTTACTTAATTTTAGGGCCAACTTATAACTTCTTGGTTGCAACCATTTAGGGGAAAAATTTACATGATCATATTTAAGAGGGCATATCTCCTCAACCGTGAGGAACCACATGGAGTGCCACCTACCGTCTAAAACGAATTGATGAGGACTATCAATCCATGGAGTTTTTTCATGCATTTGCAATGTCCTTCACACTCTTTTTCTTCAATCAACTTCAAGATTCATGACCACGCCACTGGGGCTTCCTGACCATATCTTCAAGGCTTCTTGACCATACATTGTAACTTATTTTCTTAACAAATGGGGGCTTCTTGTAGTATTCTTCAAAGAGTCTTCCCATGAGGGCTATGCTTAGAGATACACCATAAGGGGACCACTTTGGAGATTCCTTCAAATAAACCCATCATTTCTAGGGGCTTCTGGATCTGCTTCAGGGTTTCTTCTAGGGTTGACATCAATGACAACCAATTTTCCAACTCCAAATGCTTAAGATATCAAAATAAACCAGAAGTACACACCATGTACACCAAGGTGAGTGTGGAGCACCACTCCAAGATAGATAATAAAGATGAGTTACACAATAACTTCTTAAAGAATATAAGAAGCTCCTCCAAATACCCAAATACATTCATACATCCAAATCACTTGTCTTCAGTAATGAATACATTATCTCTATATATATTTATTCACACATTGCAAATGTGGCTCATTTATTATTAAGTCAACCCTATTACATATACATTTACACAATACATGTACATTTAACCTCATATATTCCCCCCTTTGGGTCACATTGTATACATTCAACCCCATATATGCCCCCCTTGGGGTCATACCATAGTACCCTCCTTCAAAAGATTTGTACTCAAAGCTTTAAAGGATTTACATGTGATGAAACCAAGTAATATGATTTTCTTATTTTCCCATGTTCTCTTTCCATTGATGATGATCCATCCATCCAAACTCAATTCTTTTCTGTCTTAATCCTCGATAGCTTGTTGTTGCATAATTTTCTTTCCCTTGACTCCATGTATTATTGTTGAAGTTTTTCCAATTTGTAGTAGATGTTGATCTCTAATAATATCCTATTGAATAATGGTTTTTTGATGCAATGTTTTGTGAATATTTATGAGTATTACATATTGTTCCTTGATAATGATGATATCAATCTTCTTGTATTCCTTGAAATCTTTCCAGGTAATGAGGGTGTTGATATGGTTTCACATTTGATGGTTTTACTTCACTCAACATTCTCATTTCATCTATCTTTTTTTCAAATACAATGGCATCCTCTATTTTATTTGTTTGGTATTTCATTACTCTAGCCTTAGATATAATACCATCATATTTGGCATCTACATCCTCTAGATGGAGTTCAAATTCTTCAAGTATATTCTGGTGACCAACTTGAATCTTGTCTTCTTTCTCCTTTTGAAGTTGTAATGTGACCACATCTATAAAATTTTGACTTCATTCTTCAATTCTAGATTTTATTTATGATTTTAACTCATCAGTATATTTGGGATTCCTCGGCTTTCTTGAAAATTTCCTCTTCAGGTTTTTTTATAGTACCCTCTTCAATTTTGGTGGTAATATCTTCATCCCTATTCTTTGATTTAGACTCTTGTAAATTCCCTTTCACCTTCTTAACATCATTAACAAGTTCTTGATTATGCTTATGTAACCTTTTGATTTCTTCATCTTTATTTTTCAATTCTTCCCTTAAATCATCATTTTCCCACTTTGATTTGCTACTCTTTTCTTTCTTCAAGTTCTTAACCTCCTTAATTAGTGATTCATTAAGGGATTGCATCTTGAGGAACTTATTGTTTTTCTTTATAATTTGTTTTCTTAGATCTTCATTATCCTTCTGCAATTTGGGAAATTTTTCTTTAGCTTGAATTAACTCATCTTGAATTTTATGCATCTCCTGTGTTTTTGTATCCCTAATCCATTTATTTGAGAAGAGTTCTTCAAAATTTTCCCATGTGGCATATAATATAGTATCTTCATCCCGGGTTTTCCACCACTTAGAAGCTCCACAAAAAAAATAAAAGCTACCCCAAAAGGACTCATACCAGATTCCTTTACCATCATCAACCACTCCATAGCATTGATTTCATCTTTATCTTCATCTCCACTAAAGTTGGGTATGTCCATTGATTCTTAATTGAGGTCTTACCCCAAACGCTCAACTCACAACCTCAATATATTATCAATAATGATATGATATAGTATGACCCTTTTTCCAATATAATATCCCATGTTTTCTCTTTCCAATGGATTTTGAGTCACCTTAACCAGACATCCCAATCAAAAGTGATGATAGTTTTAAGTTAACATACCTTTTAAAACCCTGATCTTGAGGTTGTCTTTCTAGACGACCTTTGTCCCGATGTATCTTTGAAATTTAGGCCCTTCTAAGTATAATTTTTATTTTATTTTAATACTCTAATATGTATTCTCTACAATGTCATAGGCTTGACCAAAGTTTGATGTGCCAAGTGAAAGTTACGATAACTTTCCCAAAACTTGTTGATTTTTGACCTTTTTCTAGATAGTGAACTTATACAGAATGCCACACATCCAATTTCTCTGATATGATTATGAAATATTTACCTATAATAACATGGATGGTTGTGATTTCAATGAAATTGGTTGCACTTAATTTGGATCTTTATTGAAGAATATATGTTTGTTTTACCCAAAATATATGTTTGAGACAAATTTAGGGTTAGTAAAAAAAACCTAATTTCCATAGCCTATATTTTTGTAATTATAGCCTTTCAAAACCCAAAAATTCTACCAATGGTACTTCTATATGTTTCTTCATACTCTTGAAAATTTCACAGAACAAAAATTATAACGAAATCCCAAAAATGACTCGTTTGAGACTTATTTTGGGTCTAGTAAAAATCCTTAACTTCCACAGTATGTATCTCCGAAAGTGAAATGATCCAAAATATGAATTTTTTACCAAGTGTACTTATATATTGCTTCTCAATATCATGAAAATTTCATAGTTTGAAAGTAAAATGATCCAGAACCTGAAATTTTTACCAAGAGTACTCCGCTATGTCTTCTCGATATTATGAAAATTTCATAATCTGAAACTTCATAGAAAAAAAGTTATAGTGAAAATTCCAAAATGTCTTGCATGAAGCAAAAAAACCCTAGGATCGATGCTTTGATACCAAATGTTATGAACCAAAAACTTAATCTATCAAAAGAAACTAGAAGTACACACCTTGTACACCATTATAAATGTGGAGCACCACTCCAAGATAGACAATAGAGATGAGTTACACAATAACTTTTTAAAGAATAGAAGAACCTCCTCCAAATACCCAAATACATTCATACATCCAAATCACATGTCCTCAATAATGAATACATGATCTCTATATAAACCTATTCACACATTGCACATGCGGCCCCTTTATTATTAGGCCAACCCTATTACATATACATTTACACATTACATGTAAATTTAACCCCATATATGCCTCCCCTTGGGGTCATTCCAAAAATACTAAAGTTTAGTTCCATGGTTCATGATTATATTCTGAAGTGTTTCCAATCTGGATTACTAAAATAATCTAGGTTCCTCAGTCTAGCACAACTCCAGCTTTTGAAAGCCCATATGCAACAATGTTCTTGTCCCTATAAATATGAGACAAAGATGTATATGAGAAAGATGCAACTAGATTATGAATTTCATCATACAAGGTGATCCAGATTATTTGTGGCACAAAATGAGAGCGGAGATATAATAAAGAAATATAAAAAGATATATCATATATCCAATAACATAATAGAGACATATCAGAGATATAATCATAAACATAGAGATACCGTAATACCCAATTTCTATTAATGAGCGAAATGTAAAAAACTATAGAAATACAAAGTGGAAGACTCGCTAGAATGGTGACAACTTATATCTGAGAAGAGATGTGATGGCTACGCTCATTCACAATAATATGATCATTACAATGAGGCTCCAAATGCCTTTTTAACATAAATAAAATCTAAAACCATAACCTCGGAAGATGAAAAGCCAACAGTTTTGTGGACCCCATTTTGGGTAGTTTGGTGTATCAACTTCCCAGGGGCGTAACTTTGGCATACGATCTCCGTTTGGGGCGCATGATAGCTCGTTGGAAAGGTATCGATGAAGAGATTCATTTGGGGGGCTCAATCAGAGCCTTTGATTATAATTAGGGTATCAATCACGAAAAAACATTGTTTATGCCCTCAAAATGGCCCCGGATGTTTGGAACTACTAAAAATAGTAAGTTGCCAACAAATTGTTTTGAGCCATTTGGAATAGGTGGGTGGCCACCGATATACACCTGAATCAATCCTCCCTCCTTAGGAAGCAATGGTCTCCATTGCATTGATTTCTCGGGGGAGAGGGGAAAGTGTTTGTTCAATCTGAATCTTGGTGAGTTGCTTGCCTTGCTGGAGAAGTTGCGCTACTTAGCTTGTTGAAGGTTGTCACGAACCTGTTGCTAGCGGGGTTGAATTTGTTCCACCAACCTGTTGTATGGATTGACTAGGTAGTGTGTAGGTACCCTTGTAGGTGAAGAAACAATATCTTCTTTCTCTTTTACAGTATTCCTCTGTTGGATAGAAAGGTCTCGGGCCAACACTACCGTGTCCTTCTGTTCACCTTTTGAACAGATTGTGAAGAGGTTGAATTTTGTAGTATGAGAGATTAGCTCGCGACACTTTTTTGGTGGAACGATAGTCAGAACTAACTCTGGTATCCTATAGAGCTAACCCCCTAGAGTAACATTGACACTACGGAGTCGAGACTCATAAACAACATGACGTTTTCACATATATGGTTGGCCCAAAAGAACATCATAGACATCAATAGGGGAAACATTACACAATAGCTCATCCTTGAAGGGATTGATGCCATAGGACAAGCGACATTGTTGCCTGGCACAAAGATCTCGTCCCTGGCGAAGCCACCCGATGTTGTATGGATGCAAGTGTGGTGTTATCGAAAATCCCAACTGTTTGACGACCTTTGTTGAGATGAGGTTATTTTGGCTTCCGCTATCAACAATGAAATGCAATGGGGTCCCCTTCACCCACATTTGTGAATGGAAGAGGTGGTCCCCCTCTTTAGGATTCGTTGGTTCCTATGGTTGAATTATTGCGGTTGCAACAATAGCAGTGGGGTCTACGTCGATGATTTGTCTTCTGCCAAGATTTTCTAAATCAGATTCTGAATCAGGGTTAACTCCTTTTCTTTGACCTTAGCCACCAATGACTGTTTTGAGCGAAATTCATCCATGTTGTGCCAGGGGATTTTGTGGAAGTCGCACCACTTTATAGTGTCATTCTTCAGCTTTCCCTTACCCTTATTTTCCTATGGCTTGGTTTGGGTTTAGAGAGGTTGTTTTTTAGGGATGTATTTATTATACTTTGGTTGTTGCAGAATCATAGACCTGAACTCCTGTTTTTTCTGGTGCCTAAATTTCTGCTCGATTTCGACAACATATCGATAGGCAGCTCTCTAGTGATGAGATGTCTAGAAAATCCATTTCGGTTTGGATGTACCTATGTAGAGCCCCACGTTATTTCAGAACCAGATGTTGCTCAGAGTCTTTGATACCCAACTTAGTGTGCAAGGTATAGAAAGTATTTGTGAACTACGACACTATTTGGCCCCTTTCTTATCGCAATGTGGTCCATCTCATGCATTGGTCGTCATAGTTACCAACATGGTAATATTGTTCCTTGACCACATCCACAAAAAAATCCCAATTGGGCTCGATCCCATATATTCTAGACTCCTCTGTGGAAATTTGATCCCAGTAAGTTTCCCATCAATGTTTGACATGGGGGAGAGGCTTAAGGAGTGTGAAGGTGATATTTTCCCTGTCGAAAAAATTATGAACAAAGAAGTAACCTTCTAGCAGATTTAACCATTTTTCTAGGGAATCCACATCTATCTGACCTTCAAATATGGGAATATCCAAATTAACTTGTACCTTGAAAGGAGAGGTGCTTCCAAAGTGGTCGCTTGATGAAGACGTGCCTGCTGTTATCGACAGGCGTTGAAGGACGTGGGAAAAATTCTCCATCATTTTGTCCCTCTGTCGTGTGAGAGATTGCTCAAGCAACAAATTAATATAATCTTCCGCTATGGAGGGTTTCTTGGGCGTGCAAGTGCAATTTTCCTCAAGAGAGACAAGCTCGAGACCCAACTTGCTATACTCGAACCTCGTCGGGGACATGCACTGAAAAACGATCAAGAGCAGCATGCTCTGATACCACTGATCCAGATTATTTTCGGCATGAAATGAGAGAGGAGATATAATAAATAAATATACAGATATATATCAGATATCCAATAATATAACAGAGATATATTATAGATATAACCATAAACACAGAGATACAATAATACATAATTTCTATTAATGGGCAAAATGTACAAAACTATAGAAATACATAATGAAAGACTCGCTAGAATGGTAGAAACTTATCTCTAAGAAGAGATGTGATGGATACGCTCATTCAAAAGAAGATGATCATTACAATGAGGCTCTAAATGCCTTTTTCACATAAAGAAAATCCAAAACCCCAACCCCGGAAGATGGAAATCCAACAATTTTGTGGACCCCGTTTTGGGTAGTTTGGTGTATCAACTTCCTGAGGACGTAACTTTGGAATTTGATCTCTATTTGGGGCACACAATAGCTCGTTGGAAAAGTATCAACGAGGAGCTTCATTTTCGTGGCTCAATGATCCAGGTGGATATTGATGTCCACCCACCTATTCCAATTGGATCCTCTTGACGATTTTTAGTTCAATACGTTCTTCTGTAATTTCTTGTAATTATGGGTTCTACACTTCCGAGGTTGTCTAAATCCCTACACAGCTTCTAGGTGGATATTGGTGGCTTCCCACTTAATCCAACTATATTATTTTGAAATTTTTCATGTTAGTACATCTTTTTGTGCTTCTAGGGCCGTTTTGGGGCCCTAAACAATGTTTTTTTGGCTTGCCACAGTCAAATTGTAGACAAAGTCAGAGTTTGACAACATAATGTGTAGTTCTCGAAAATACTTTTCCAATAGGCTATCACGCTCCTAAAACGGAGGTCGTATGCAAAATTTACGACCACAGGAAGTTGAGGTACCAACTTACCCATCGGGCCCACATAACTTTTTGTGTTTCACCTCCTAGGGTTAAGTTTTTGGATGTCTAGGGTTTTGGCATTCATGAGTAATGTTAAAAATGCCTCTGGAACCTCATTGTAATCATTCTGCTCAAACGGATGTGCGTAGCAAGCCACATATCTTCTCAGATATAGCTACCACATCTCTTCCCAGAGATAGCTACCACCATTCGAGCAAGTTGTTTTGAGTTCTGTAATTTTATAGTTTCAACCTATTTTATTTATTCAATATAAGTTATTGTTCACTGGATATATGTTGTTGTTCTCCATATCTCTGTGTTATTGTATTCAGTCTGTTATTCATTTCATTCTGCTCATAAATCAAGATCAATGGTATCAAAGCAACCTGCTCTTCATTTTTTTTTTCGTGCATGTCCCCGACAAGATTTGGGTACAAGAAGTTGGGACTCGAACCAGTCGAGCCTTTGCAAGATCGGTCGTGCTAATCCTGACAACAACCAATGGGGGACGAGAAGAAAGATGATGGAGTGGGAGATCCTTTTAAAATGTTGCTCGAGGAATCCCTTACATGACAAAGGAATGAAATGATGGACAACTTTACACATATCTTTCGACAACTTCCCACATCATACGTATCTTCATCAAGCGGCTATGCAACCCCCTTCAAGGTACAAGTAAATTTTGATATTCCATTATTTGAAGGACTGATAGATGCAAATGTTGTAGATAAATGGATGAATATACTCGAAGGGTATTTTTCGGTCCACAATTTTTCCTGTTATCGCACAATCTATACTTGCCCAAAGCCCAAGGCAAGTGGATGCAGGATTGGCATAACAGGGGGTGACCTATCACTGTCACCTTAATAGGAAACCCCTTTCTGTTTATGAGTATTCCAAAGTACCCCAGGAGAGACGTCCCTAGTGGCCTAGAGAGTTGAGAATACTAAGGCAAATATGCAAGAAATTCCCCCATCTCACTGGTCTCCTTTGAGTTTAAGTCTTGGAAGATGAAGCCTAAAAGAGTTGGTGACTTGCAAAGAAGGCACAAACAAGTATTCAAATGATAATGTTGCTTCAATCAAGACTGAATAAATCAGATATCCCAACGAGTGCAATAATAAATGATGGTATGCTTAAAAAATTGATGGCAAGTACAAAAATAATAGCACTAGATGATAACAAGTATGCCTCAAAGTAGTTAATGGAGTAATAAAGGACTATCGATTGCAATAAGTCCAACAAATCTTTGACATCAAGAACCAATTTATGAAGTTGATAATAGTTTGTCAAGTGCTAGAAAGAAAAGTAAATGCAATGAATAACCAATAGCTCAAAGTCTAATGAAGAGTCTAAGTCCAAGTGGTTATAGCAAGATTAGTTCTATGTGCAGGCTAGCTTGAAGTCTAGGGAAGAGTTCAAAACAAGGTGGTTGTAGGTTAGGGTTAGGATTGAAAATGAAAAAATTCCACAAGGAGTTTGTTCACGCAACAAGGAAAGGTTAACATATCACAAAGTCAAGTCCCAAAGGAGTTGATCCTTGCAACAAAATAGGCTAGAAGAAGAGGTCATTTGAATAGTTTTAAGAGGTTGTTTGAAAGTCTTAGCCCTTAGGGTTTGAGACCTAGGGTTTTGATTAATGCCTTGTGTTGGGTAAAAGAGAGTCTAAGGATGACATTTAGCTTTATGAGGAGGAAATGACAATGGATCGAGGGTTAAGGTCCAGAGAAAGGTTGTGGAGAAGTAACACTTTAGTCCTCCAACAACTTTCTCTTGAGCAAGAGGCCTCTACAGGTGTAGCATAAGCTAGGCCCTTGGGGTTCTTACCTCCTTGAACTAAAGATGTTGAGGGTAAGATATTGGAAGTAGGGAGGAGTAATGACCTTAGTCCCCCTATCCTCGGACCTAGTGGAGGATAAGTGCTAGAGAGTAGCCTTGCTAGGCCCTAGTGCATCCCTCTTCCTTGGTTTTAGAAGTGTGATGTCACCTTAGGAAGCTAGGGTTAGGTTCCTAGGAGAGTCTAGGTAAACACCTTTAGAAAGATAGGGTTAGGCTCCTAGAAGAGTTTAGGTCAACACCTTTAGAAAGCTAGTCTTAGGTTTCTAGAGGTAAGACAAGGAAAGGAAGCTTGACAATAAAAGAATGAAGAAGTAAATAACTTAGTTCTCCACACTTAGGGTTTTAGCATGCAATTTCATAATCTTGCATATACAAGCAAGCAAAATAGACTAGCAACCATAAAACATGACTAATAACAAAAGTTTACTTACTTATACCAAGAATAATCATGCATCAAGCCACAATTTGCCAAGACAAATCATTTGATAAGTTCACCAAGCCAAATAATCCAAGAAAAAGCTAGTGCGCACCTCCTTAAAAAGCCAAGTAACCTCAAAATAACACAAGTTTTTAGCCAATAACCCTTAAATAGGACTGAATTTCAGACCACACCACTTGTGTGATGAGTGATGATGATTAAATGGGAGTCTTTTCTCTCTATTTATACAGTATCAATGACCTTTAATTAAAATTAGGTCATAAAAAGGCCGACCTGGCCAAATTACATTAAAAATCCAGTTTTTTACATAAATGAAGGTAATTAAATCCTAAAATCAGCTCCAAGGGTGACATCGTACCCTTCTAGCATGACGTTGAGCCCTTAGAGTGGAACGTTGGGCCCCATATGTAGAACGTTTGGCCTCCAAAGGCCCTGGATGATGCCACACATGCCAACCATCACACAATTGCCCTCATAAATGCAAACCCTAGCTCTGGATGATGTCTAGGGTCATAATGATGATGTCATGGGCTCTTAAGGGTCAACGTCCAGATGGAAGAGAAAGATCCCCCTGGGTCTAGGTCTCCAGAGTGTCTCAAGGGCAACACCCTTCTTTCTTCCTGGTGCAAGTCTACGATGGAACTCTGCCTCTGGTTGGGGTCACAACATCCATCTGTGGGATTTCAGCCCCATGGAGGTCTGAGCTAATCATTCCCCCATATGTACCTGTCCACTGAGAAAAGTCCTACAACAACAACAAGTACGCCCTCCAGGGGTTCATAAGTCACAAGGATCATAGCAATGCCAATCACATGTAATAATCAAATTACCCAAACATGTGCATCAAACCCCCCTTTACCCAGAAAAATGCTCAAAGACGTTATGTAGTTTAACAAGTCAGATTTGGAGAAGGTCTGAGGGTGTCCTATTGGGCTAATCCTCCTTAAGTTTGCGGTGTTTCCCAGGTGAGAACCAATTAGGGTCATGTAAGTGTGTGTGAGGTGGCATGGGGTAAGTGTTCAGGCATGGGGTGCAATGATAACAGGGAAATGTAGATCTTACCTATGGGTGCCTTTGTAGAGGGTGAGTTGTACCTTGTCATAGATGCCATTCTTTTATAGCCCATTCAATGCCTTTTATTCTTAGTTTTATTGTTTTTTTATCTTTTTCTTTTATGCTTCAAGGGAAGAGCTGAGGGACATTGTCTTGGCTTTGTGAGCAGATGCGACAATGTTACCCACAAGAATTTCACGGAGATGAGAAGGTTGGATCGTGATGAGACCCCGTTTCTCTTGGCTATTCCACCAAGAGCCACTACCCTGGTTTGGTGACCAGATAGATGGTAGTTTCATACAACTACATGCCCATGGTCATAATAGGTTGACTCATAATGATACCTTCCATCCACCAACTGATACCTTGAGTGTTTATTTATCTTATGGGTTCCCTTTTCTTACTGAGAAGCCTTTTACTGCTTTCTTGGGAAACCCTGGGTGAAGCATCTCAAAGGATTCATTTTTGGATTTTAACTCTTGCCAACTACTTTTACTCTCTGGGCCTTTAGCCCCTTGTTCCCACAAGGCAAGGTACAACCCTTCCTAGTGTGGAAAACCGAATACCTGAACAAAGGTAGGAGAAAATTAGAGGAGTAAGGGTGGAAAGTGGTAAGTATGGAGGGAATGGATGATGACATTTCATAGACCCACCCATTGGCAACCCATATTAAAGGGAGATCAACTTACTAGGGCATCATGACACCCTTCCAGGTATGAACGAGTTAAAGAGCATAATTTCCAAGAAAACGTTATAAAATGAAGGAGAATCCAATGCAACATATTCAAGTGCTTCAATAATCAGAGTGACACATACTATGATACCCATACTCATTACCTCATGGAGCAAGACTTACTACTCCTTGAGGACCAGGATGGTGGGATGGATACTACTGCTGCTGATAGATGGACCACACTGAAGAAAAGAGGGGCCCTCTTGGGTCATGCTTGAGTCACTTGTCTCTTGACACTCCATGTCTAGGACCTATGGGCCTCGAGACATGATCTCCCTAGTTATCCCTAGGATAGTGGATAACATTTCCAATAGGGAAATATTACTTTTGCACTCCTCAAGGTCGTCCCCCATGTTAAGGACTAGTGGGATACTTGCTTTGAGCAAAGGGCCATAGAGGAATCTGCAATATTTGTGGTCGCCCCTACGTGGGATTCCTTCAAGGATGCCATTAAAGAACAATACTATCCTATTGGAAGATACAAGGACCAGTACACAAGATGGACCACGCTGCGCCAGGAAAGGGACCAGAAAGTACCAGATTTCACCAATATTTTCCATACCATGCGCACCAAATTGGGTATCAAAGACTCTAAACGACATCTGGTGCTCAAATACCACGGTTATCTACATAGATACATTCAAACAGAAATTGAGTTTTTGGAGATTGCATCATTAGGTGCGACTTATATATATGCTATCAAGATCGAGCATAAATTTAAGCAGAAGAGGCGAGAGTTTGGATCTTCAAACTCCTCACAGACGAAGCAAGGAAAAGGTGGACCCAACCCACAAAACAAGGGACAGAGAAAAGATGGCCACTCTCAGAACAACCAGTCCAAGCTGCAACACAAGAAGGGTAATGAGAATTCGAAGAAGGACATGAGAAAGTGGTGTGAATACCATAAAATCACTTGGAACAACACCGAAGAATGTCGCTCCAAGTAGTCACTGGTGGCCGAGCTGAAAGATTCCGAGTCAGAGGAATATTCTGACTTCGAATCAAATCCAGAAAGAGGAAAGCAGAGTATCGATGCCGAACCCAACACCACTGTCGCTACCACCAAAGTTTATCCAAGTGAACTAGAAGAACCAAAGGAAGAGAAATGCCTTTTTAACTCATAGATGTGGGTAAAGGGGGCTCTGATTCATTTCATTGTCGATAGCGGCAGTCGAAAGAACCTGATCTCAACAGAGCTCGTCAAGCGACTGGACCTACTGATGACATTGCACCCACAACCCTACACCATTGTCTGGCTTTGCCAAGGAAGAGATCCTCGCGTTAGCCAACAATATTGTCTTCCCTATGACATCAAACCCTTCAAAGATAAGGTATTGTGTGATATTTCTTCCCTTGAAGTTTGTGATGTTCTTTTAGGATGACCATATTTGTGGAAGCAACGTGATGTGTATGAGTCTAGACCCCACAGTGTTATTATTACTTTGGGTAGACAATTGTACATGATACCTGTTGAGATTTATGTACCTTGGGAAGTGTTCCCCATGTGTTTGTGATCTCCTAAACACATGTGGGAAGTACTATGTACTTTGTGCCTTGTACTTTATGTCTTATTTCACTTTGACTTTGGAGATTTAAGTCAAAAGTGAAATTTGGTCATTTATGCCTAAAATGACTATTAATTCATTTTGTGGGTGAATTAGGAGACATAAAGTGAAATTAGGGAACTTAACCCAAAGTGGGTTTGAGAGTGAGATTATTGTGGGATGATCTCAACCTTTGATTAGACTTGAGATGGAATTATCTCAACCGTCTATCTTTTAGGTTTCCTTATGGAGGTTCAAGAGGGGCGCAAAGGGCAAAGAGGAGCTCATTCACTGTTTTGTTCACTTGGAGAGTTTGAGATAGAGCATGAGGATGAGGTTTGTTGCATGTGTTGAGGCTATCTTGGGAACTTCTATCCATGGAGGCAGCCAACAAGCTTAGGGACTCATTTATTTAGTGGGGAGGTTCTTGCTTGGAGGAGGGCACACTTGGCGAGGAGGGTGCATCATCAACATGGAGGAATTTAAGAGCTCAGATTACAGTGAGGTTTGTTTCAGAGGGAGGCTACTCAACAGTAACAGAGTACTGTGGAGGGGTTTCTTCATCAGAGCTTCCAGTTGGCAGTTGGCTCTAGTTCAATGGTCTTGGCAGCATTTATGGAGGGCGCACCATCCTAGGGCGCTCTTTCTTCAACTGGGCTTGTGTTGCAGCTTGGATCAAGATGCTATTGTATCAAGTTCTTCTATATATTGTACTTAATGTATTCCACCTTCTATTCTCCTCATATATACACATATATTCCAAAATGGTTTTCCCTGGGGGGGTTTTATCCAGGGTCATGTTGACCAAAAATACCCGTGTTCATTTTCATGTATGTTAGAGTTTAGAACTATAGTATTTTCAGTAGTAAATATCTCTAGGTGTGTTATATATATTTTGGTATGCATGTGCTAACCCTTGGTGACAAAAACTATATGCTAGAGTACCAAAATTGCTTATGTAACTGTAACAAATCAACAAAAAAGTTCATGAACTGTTGGTTGTTATAAAACAACAACAAAACCTTCATTGATAGTTGAAACTCAGAGCCAACTTGAGGTCAAATATAGACCTAATTGTCAGCATGATAGGACTTGGAAAATATTCAATACCATAGGTAGTGTCACCTACCGCTATTTCTTTAATCTCTGTTAAGCAATGCAGTAAGGTCATTTCATAGACTCAGAAGTTTGTCTTCTTTGCGATCCGTGCTCACAGTAAGCAGAAGGTCGTTGCCACATTCGTGGCCTCTACACAAAGCCTCTCTTTGTAGCAGAAGCAAGTGGATGGGATCCTGGAATAGTAAAAAGACATATTCTCCTCATCCACCGGGGTATCGACGCACTGCCATGTCAAGCATCCAATTGATCTAACCCCCGATGCACCTCTAGCTAATGAACCAGTCTATCGTTGCAAACTGATGGAAAATGATGAAATCAAGCGTCAGATCCAAGAGATGCTTCAAAAGGGGCACATCAAACCCAACTCATCCCCTTGCGGAAGCCGATTATACTGGTGCAAAAGAAAGATGGGACCTCGCGGCTTTGCATTGATTACTGAGCATTAAAAACAATTGCAGTCAAGAACTGGTATCCAATTCCCCGAATTGATGACCTTCTTGACCAACTCAAGGGGGAAAAGTTCTTCAGAAATATTGACCTAAAGTTTGGTTACCACTAGGTTCCCATCAAACCGACTGATGTATGGAAGAAAACTTTAAAATCTAAAGAAAGTCTCTTCGAATGGTTGGTCATGCCCTTTGGCTTAACAAGTGCAACAACCACTTTCATGAGGTTGATGGATGATGTATTGAGGCCCTTCACCAACTCTTTTATGGTGGTATATCTAGATGACATCCTCATCTTCAGTAGAACTTGGGAGGGGCACATGCAACATATTCATCAGGTTTTGAGCACTCTATGACAACACAAGCTATATGCCAACTTGGAAAAATGCTCCTTTGGCATGAACAAGCTCCAATATTTGGCCTACATTGTTGATGAGCATGGGGTACAAGTGGATGCCACTACAATCCAAGGCATCCGTGATTGGATAGCCCCGACCACACTAACCGAGCTTCAGAGCTTCTTGGGACTTGCCAACTTCTATCGACGATTCATGTTGGCATTCTCCCATATTGCATGGGCCCTCATCCAAGTGACCAAGGGCGGTGGCAGAGAAAATTTCGCATTGGGGAAGGTACACCAATGAGCATTTCATGATCTAAAGCATAGCTTGTGCTCATGTCCAGTACTCTCCTTACCTGATCTGCAACGATTGTTCGAGATTGAGACTGATGCATCCGACTATGTTGTAGGTGTAGTTCTCACTCAACACGATCATCTAGTAGCATACCATAGTGAGACACTCTCATATATCGTTCGTAAGTACCCAACCTATGACAAGGAAATGTATTCCATTGTGCACGATTTCCGTCAATGGAAACATTACATTCTGGGAAAGGAGACAATCATCCACACCGATCACAAGCCTTTGCAGTTCATACAAATACAAGGGGAGTTTCAGAATGAACGACATCAAAAGTGGTCCACATACCTGCAACAATTCCATCTCAACATCAAGTATAAGACATGGAGCACAAATCGTGTCGATGACTGTCTCAATCGACCTCCTGTCGCTGCACTCACCACCGTGCTCCATTCCTATGGGAATGAGGAATTAGAGTGGACCCAACTTTATCAGTGAGATCCTAACTTCGCTACCACCTATCAACGCTTGGGTACATGCACAAATTTCACCGATTTTCACATTCAGGATGGACTGTTATGCCATATGGGCCATCTCTGTATTCCTGCAAGTGAGCATGCAAAGATGATTTGGGAGGTTCATTACAGTCGGATGGCAGGAAATTTTGGCATGGAGAAAACTGTGTTCGTTCTACATAAACATTTTTATTGGCCAAAAATTTGACAGGACGTTAGCAAGTAGATTAGATATTACACTGCTTGTGCCATTGCCAAGCTAGCCATCAATAATCAAGGATTATACACCCCTCTTCCTACTCCCAATAGGCCTTGGGAATCCATCTTGATGGATTACATGTCTGGCCTTTCGCCCACCAAGCAAGGCAATGATTGCGCATTTGTGGTGGTTGATCGATTTTCAAAGATGGCCATTCTCATACCCTGTAAGAAGAAAATCAAAACGACAGAGATTGCCAAAATATTCTTCGAATGAGTGTGGGTCCTATTATCCCCGATCTCTAGGGATAACTAGGATATAATGTCTCAAGGCCCACAGGTCCTAGACATGGAGTACCGAGAGTAGGATTGACCTAAGCATGGCCCTGGAGGGCCCATCCTTCTTCTTCTTCGCCAGACTTGTCTTGTTAGCAGCAACAACTTCCATCACCATCGGCTTGGACTTGCATCAGAGAAGACTCTTGCTCCATGAGGTAATGGGTCCAAGGTATCATGGTATGTGTCATGTTTGATTGTTATAACCTTCTTATATATGCATCAGGTTCCTTACATTTCTAATAA
>ML797038.1:96206-107607 GCA_009831015.1 Picea engelmannii
CTACAAAGGCACCCACAGACAACACCTACCCCTGGTCTTACTATGACTGGACATCCCTAGACCATACCACTTCATATACATGGCTTGAATGATCCTCTGTGGAAACTTTCCTTTTCTTGTGGATATTAGCCCAATAGGTTATTTTGTTGATTTCTTCAACTTTGTATAGTAGATATGTAACGTCTTTGAGCTCTTAGATGATATCCTAGGGTTTTCATGCATTTATTTGATAAATTTAATGATGAAATATGATTGACATTGCTATGATCCCGAGGATTGATGAGCCCATGAAGGGCGTAGTTTTTGATGTGCAGGACCATGCTCGATGGATAGGTACCAGTGGACCGGTACACATGGGGATATGATTAGCTCAGACCTCCATGGGGCTGAAGAGCCCATCAGATGGTTGATGAGATGGAAGAGACAGGACAACGTTATGATAAGCCATTGCACGAGAAGGAAGAAGGATGTTCCACCCAGGACACTTTGGCAGAGCTCGGCCTAGGGGGGATCACCCACTGCAGATGGACATTTGCTTTTGATGGACAGGACGTCACCTGAGGCAGCTGGACGTTGTCTGGAGCATGTGGCAGTGTGTTGGGATCATTTGGCACCTGTGGCAGCTTGGAGGAGCCCTAGAAGGGCCAATGTTTGGGTCTCTGGATGCTGTGTTTTCCCAGAAAGGGCCAACGTCTCCCTCAGAAGGGCCTGGCGTCCCCTTTAGGCTCATATTATGACATTTTTTAGCAGATTAATGTAAAAACAGTGTAAAATTGCTAGTCAGCCTTGTTGGCTGTTTTAATGACCTGTTTCTAAAATTAAAGGTCACAAGATTGATATAAATATAGGACGTTGCCTCTCATTTTAGATAACATAACTCACTCTCTTGTGAGAGATATACTTTTGTCTTTTGTCTTGGTATTTTGGCTCTTGGAAGTGAGGTGCAACTCTCGTTTGGAGGATTTTCTTGGCATATTATGGTGTTTCTCTCATTGGAAGGTTTACAACTAGGGTATGATGAGCATTCTTCATGATTTGTAAGTGTATTTTTCATGCAAAACTTCTTGAATGAATGGTTGTAGGTCTAATCTCTTACATTTGCTATTACATTGTTATTATATTGCTTAATCTTGAAACCCTAGGTAGCAAGCACACAAGTAGGTCCTTGCTATATGTTCCCATGCTTGAGAAACTTATTTTAGCCATTGATTAAGGAAGATATAGCCTAGCCGTTGCTACACTAATCATCCTTTTTATGAGTTAGTTTTGAAATATAGGTTGAATAAAGGTGACGTCCTAGGCCTAGTTGATTCTACACCTAGAGTTTTAACTTTTAGGGTTTGAAGAGCCTTGCTCCCGCAACACTTTTCTCCCTTAGACTTGTGTTTTAAAGCTAGCTGTTTTGCGAAGAATATTTAAAGAAACAGGAAGGAGCATGAGGCCTTGCTTAAGCAACACCAGAATGAGCCTCCTTCCCTTAGGGTGTTGATTCTAGGGCCCTGCCATTACAGCACCATAGAACCTAACTTTCTAGTCTTTAGATTTTTTATCCTCCCGAAACCTTGCCCTTGCTTTTGACTCCATAATACCCTAAGGCACTGGTTTATCTCTCCAATGTTGAGCTTGTTGTGCCAAAACAATCTTTCAAAACTCTCAAATTTGAAACCCTAACTAACCCTAATGTCTACTAACGTAGCAGAAAATGATGACGTCATGCCTTTATTAAGCTTTGGGTTGATAGAAAATACTGTGGCTTGGCCATCTAATGATAGACATTGATGTATTGATAAATTTCATTGGCTTATTTGCAAAACGTTGACCTCTTTGTCTATTATACTAACCCTGGAAGAAAGCTGACGTCACCGCTAGTATACTTTACGCAGAAACTGCATGTATATGAGGATTTGATGATATTTAATGCATTGAGTTAATTTAGGATTGATCGTTTTCATTGGATGCTATATAATTGTGGTATTTATTGACAAGTGACTTTAATTTGCCATTGCCATTATTGCAAACATTGACTTCGTCAATATTTACTGCTATTTATGCTCATGTACATTAAATATTGATAGTCATTAATTAATGAAGTATTAACCACTGTTGCATGTACTAGTATCATTATTGTCTTGTCTCACAAGTAGGTGCCTCTTCTGTGGTTCTTCTTCATCTGACTATCTTCTTGGCGGTAATCTGTGAAGGGAAAACTTGCCTTAATCCTTAATCCTTTACCTTTCAAAACCCTAGATTTCCAGGGACGTCTCCCTTGGGTTTAGCCACCCTAAATAGAAAGAGCCCCCCATCAAGGTAACAGTGGGTGGGGAAGCTCCTGTTACGCCAGTTTGACCCTTACCCTTCAGCTACTTGACCTAAACTAGAAACTGAGCGATAACAGGTCCATTTTGGGATACCACATACTATCATCTCTGATTGGGGCAACAAGTTCATCAACACATTTTGATCGAGTCTACGGTCACTGTTGGACACCAAGCTCACTAAATCCACTGCCTTCCACCCTCAAACCGATGGCCAAACAAAGGTTTTCAATCAGATAATTGTGCACATCCTGGGCATGTATAACTCTAAGCATCTGTGTACATGGCATGAGAGTCTTCCCTATGTTCAACATAGCTACAATAGGGCTCTCCATAGCTCCACCGACCATAACCCCTTTCAGGTGGGGTTTAGATTCCAACCCTTGGGTCCCATTGATGTTGCACTACCTCTTGCAACCACATAGATAGATTCTTCACATGTTCAGTCTGAGGCCGACAAAGCCACCAGATTCATTGGGTGGATTCAACACATTCACCAACAGGTCCATGAGATTTTGCAGAAAGCTAATGCTAAGTACAAGCAATGCCATGATCGACATCAGGTATCACACAAGTTTCAGGTGGGAGACAAGGTCTGGTTACATTTGTAGAAAGAATGCCTTACATGGCCCCATCAGAATCTCCATCCACTTAGATATGGGCCTTACACCATCACCAATGTTGTGGGTGACAATGCTTTTGAGCTCAACACTCCCCCCTTCCTTAGCTTACACCCAGTGTTCAATGTAGACCTCCTTAGGCTATATTTTTCACCATTATTGGACACCTCAAAGATCATCTAATAGTCGACACCAACAAAGATCAACCCTGACTGCATGGAACAAGCATCCACTGATTAGATAATGGACACATAGGTCAAGGGAACTCGCCAACAAAGGATCCAACTTTATCAGGTTGTCAAGGCATGGTAGCTCCTGCACCAAGGAAAGTGACTCACCTGAAGCCAAATTTAGTAGAAATTTCCTCAACTGATGGGGGAACTCAATGTAATGGATATCATAGCTTCCTAAGGGGCGAGGATTGATCCAGGTGGATATTGGTGGCCACCCACCTATTCCAACTAGATCCTCTTGACAATTTTTAGTTCAACATGTTCTTCTATAATTCCTTGTAATTGTTGGTTCTAAACTTCCAGGGATGTCTGAAGCCCTACATAGCTTCCAGGTGGATATTGGTGGTCTCCCACCTAATCCAAATGGCTTATTTTGAAAGTTTTCATGTTAGTACATCTTTATGTACTTCTAGGGCTGTTTTGGGGCCCTAAACAATGTTTTTTTGGCTTTCCACAGTCAAATTGTAGACGAAGTCAAAGTTTGGTAAAATAATTTGTAGTTCTCGAAAATACCTTTCCAACATGCCATCATGTGCCTAAAAAGAAGGAGGTATGCAAAAGTTACAACCCCAAGAAGTTGAGGTACCAACTTACCCATCGGGCCCACATAACTTTTGGCGTTTCACCTCTCAGGGTTAGGTTTTTGGATGTCTAGGGTTTTGGCATTCATGAGTAATGTTCAAAAGGCCTCTGGAGCCTCATTTTAATCATTCTGCTCATACATATGCACTTAGAAACCACATCTCTTCTCAGAGATAACTACCACCATTCGAGCAAGTTGTTTTTAGTTATGCAGTTTTACAGTTTCAACCTATTTTTTTTATTCAATAGATGTTATTGTTCACTGGATATCTGTTGTTGTTCTATGTATATCTATGTTATTGTATTCAATCTATTATTCATTTCGTTCCACTCATAAATTTGGATCACTCAATCAAATCCTTTGGCTATCATTGAGGTGCTTGATCGCGAAAAATCATCGTTTAGGCCCTCAAAATGGCCCTGCAAGGCTAAAAATAGTAAGTTGCCAACAAACAGTTTTGATCCAGTTGGAATAGGTGGGTGGCCACCGATATCCACCTGGATCACAAGGGATGTAATGTAAAATTCCCAAGGGCAATTTATTTGCACATCCATTTGATAACTAGCATTGAGTCACCAAAGATTTGTAATTGGGTTACATTAAACTCTTATGCTAGTTTCAAAACTAGTTTTAAAGCCATCATTTCATAGAAATCAATGGTTTCTTGACCAATTCCAATTTTAAAAGAAATACCGTGATCTGAAGATAGGTATAATATTCCTCCTAAACTTCCCTTGGAGGAATTCCCTCGTGAACCACCATCAAAAAAATCCCATGGAATATTTTTGTTTATTTCCACTTCACCTTCCCTACGAGGGATATTTTTTTCATGCACCTATGGATAGGCATTTATTATATGTATGGCATGTACAACACATTTAAGAGGAAGTGTCTCTTTTTCTTCAAACAACTTTAGATTTTTGGCAAGCCATACTCCACAGACTATGTTGAGAGGTAGTGTTGTGATCTTGGAAGTCTCCTTTGTACTACACCATATTTCGAAGGCTTCTTTGAGACTTCTTCCTTCCCAGAATTTCCCAATCCCTATTAAACTTTCCACCTCTATACATAAATCCTTGGAGTATGTACATTCCAACATGAGGTGAACAATAGTTTCTTCTGTGTGACGACATTGAGAACACCATCCCAACCCTATAAAATTCCTCTTCTAGAAAACATCCCAAGTGGGCACCTTGTTGAATAAACTTGACCACATAAATATTATCAGTTAGTTCAATAAGTGAACTCTACTACATTAAATTATCAACTCGGGGATCATAAATTGACGAAGTGGATGCAAAATATATGCATGCCTAAGCTTCCAATGTATCCCTAAATGAATACCATGCAAAAATAAAAATTGATCATTGCCTTAGTGAAGAAATAGAGTTTTGTTCAGCTGCAGAAAGAACAAAGTATGTGTTAATGAATTGGAAAAAAAATTATAAAGACACAAAGATAATTCCAACATTGAGGATCATCAATCTACTATATTGTTAAGAACATTCTTTCAATCATCTGAAGCAATGAGAGTTCCCGCTTTGGCAATAACAATCAATTTATTCAATTGATGTTTGTTGTGTCAGTTGTCTTCGTGTGAACAAAAATAATAAAGCTTGCATAAAAGAAACTAACAAAAATATAAATGAATACAACTAAATAAGCAAAACATTACCAACAATTAAAGCGAATAATACCGTGCTCCTCCTCCCTCGAGGAATGATATTTGGAAAGATTGTATAAAACTTAAGCTCTTATAAACTCAAAATATGAAACTCACATCAAGATACAATAACTAGAACCTATATTGATTTGAACGACAATATGATTACAACAATTTGACCAAAATATATGTCTGTACATATCCCTTTGAAGTTCTGGTCACTCTTATGTATATAAATCATACAGGATCACATAAATCCATTTCTCACGGATCTCAAAGCTGGCCACAACTATAATTCTAGGAAAATCATGTTTAGAGAATCAATCATATCTTTGATATCCTTCACATTTTGAGGAAACCACCTAAATGGGATTGTCCTTCACAAAACCCATGTGGCTTACTTTTGAGATCCTCCTTCATCTACTTGCGATTGACGCCGCAAAATTGTCTCTCTATTTTGGCACGGGTTTTCACAAACTGTTTACAAAGAAAATAACACATGCATGCATCTAATAGCTCATGGATATATGGAATAGGATTTGTCATGCCATGATGCATGAATTTCTCTCATGCGATCTCGTTCTATTTCATGTTGATTTGTTGAAGACTCAACTTACATAATTTTGCAAAATGGACATGTTTGACTGGAGGTTTGATTTTACACTTGTGTTGATCTGGAGGCTCCGTGGGTTGAGATAATAGGTGGGAAATATTCAAGGATCAGTTTGGCATCACCCATATGTCCGGGTTTAGTCCTGAAGCAATCATGTCCTTATAGAACAACAATTATGTTGTAGAAAAATGTTAAGTGACTAGGCTACATAACTGTAATATAATTAAATCAAGTTTGCATAAAGAAGAATGGAAGCACTTTCTTGGTTGGGAGGGGAGGCTAGGGCTAGTGAGGTTTTGACGTTCGAGGGTTTTGCAAACTTCAGTCAACCTTCATACTTCACTTCATGGTGAATTCCTCCTCCTTTGGTCCCTGAGGGTTCTTTCTCTCCTATCTAGTGTGGGTTTTTTCTTTCACTGCCCTTGACAAACATCTCATGGTCATTTCCAGATCCCACAATGATTAATCTCCCTTCCATAAATTATGGGGAGCCAGTGGGATTCTCTGAGGTCTCTCTGAAAGTGGTACTAGAGGGTTCGATTCTAGGGCCTATGAATTGGTTGTCATCGAATCAGGGTCCAACCTCATACTTATTCTATCCTTATGCGGATCAAGGCTTCTTCCCGGAACAATATTCTGGGGAGTCCATGGAAGGGTTTATTGCCTCCAATTTACGTCCCTCAAATCCCAATGGGTGGGATTCAGTTTTCTATGGGGAGCCCAAAATTAACACACATTTAACTCTGAACCAAGGTTTGTCAGGTGATATAGAGACAAGGCGAAGGAAACAAAATAAGTGTATTGGGTTCTCTAAGGAAACCCCAAATTTCATTCTTGGAGAAGACGTAACTATGTTTGGGGTGGCAGAGATAGATGATAAAACCATAGTTGGGAAAGCATATGGTTGACAATTCAACGAGAAGTATCTGAAGGCCTGGGCTGAGACAAATTGGGGCACGTCCTACAACCCCCCACCCAGAATTAGTCGGCTCTCTAGGGGTTGGTTCATGATTATTTTCTTGGTGCCTTTACAGGCTATGGTCGTTCTTAAAAAAAATTGGTCAATTGATTCTTCGCTGGTACTAATGAAGTTATGGAACCCCAATTTTGATGCAACAAGTGAGAGACTGGACTCCATCCCAATATGGGTTCGATGGCCACCTCTCCCTCCACACCTTTGGCCAGAAAAATGCTTCCAAGCAATTGGGAATTTTTTGGGGGAGTTTTTGGTAGCCGACATGAGATTCATAGAATCAAGAGAGATGTCGGTGGCAAGGATTCTGGTCTTATTAAATATCCGAGAAGGGCTTTAAGAATTCCTTAATATGACATATTTGGGAAGGACAAGGGTTCAAATCCTAGACTATGAAGGGGTTCCCTTTCACTATAGAAGATGCCATGAGTATGGGTATATTGTTAAGGAATGCAGGAATTACACGCGGGGGTGCATGAGCAGTCAGACATCCGTAGAGAACAGAACCAGACTGGGGCGTAAGGAGAATTTGGGTGTCATCTCTCCCTCTTCAGGGTCAACCTCAGTGGGTGCTCCGTCTTGTGATCCAGTAGAGTCTCTGAATTTATTGGTTGATGGGTCGGCTGTCCAGGGGGTGGATTCTTTGGCCTTAGTTCCAGTCGCGAGGGAAGCGACGAGTTCAAAGATATGCCAGGAGGTAGCTTCCCAACACTTGATCGACAATTTTTTGGGTATGCATCTCTCTATATCATGTCCAGTAAATGGATTGATTAAATAATTTAATTTTTTTATGGTGGACTGTAACCACTCTCTATGGAATTTACCCTTTCCAAATAATGCGACATTAAATCATTTTTCCAAGTCCTCGCACCCTCCTTTTATTCCCTGGTCGACTGTTCTCCCTGCCTGGATCCCCAATTTCTTATCCATATGAGGAATCTTCATCTGATGGGTCTGAGGACTCAACTATTCATTTCTAACTCCGTAACAGACCAGTTTCCATACCCACTACAGACTACAGAGGCCTGGGCCCAAATCCAGAGATATTGAAGACCAAAAAGGGTCATGGTAGAAACTCTCATCTCTCCAAGGCTCAATCTCGAGCACTGGTTGATATTGCTTCAGACCGAAAAAAGTCAATTGTAGGGGCTCTTAGAGAAATAGGAAAAGTCCCAGTAAGGGTTACCCCATGAAACTCCTCACCTTTAATTGCAGGGGTTTGGCGAGTCCCCCAAAAATATCCGCACTAAAGTGGCTGGTAACATTACACTAGCCCGATATAGTTATTTTCCAAGAAACCCTAGCAGATGAAGTCATGGCCACCAAGATTCTAACTTCTCTTCTTCCGGGTTGGATTTTTCTGGGGTTGGATGCCAGGGGTAGGTCGGGTGGCCTAGTATTAGGATGGAAATCTAGGAGTATCAAGCTATTAAACTCTTGGGCTTTTGACTCCTGTTTCGGTGGTGATTTTCTGGTGGAAGGAATTGGTATGGAGATACAAATAATCAATGTTTATGGACCTCATTCAGATCAAAACTCCTTTTGGGAATCTTTTCTTGGTAAATATCTCTTGAAGGTTGACTATCTAATCTTAGGAGGTGATTTCAATTTCTCACTGGGGGAAGCTAAAAGTTAGGGCCCCTCGGCCCACCTTGACAATCAAGTAGCCTTCTTCAACCATCTTTTGTCTTCCAACGATCTTTTTGATATAGATCCACTGAAGCTACTACCCACCTGGAGGAATATGAGGGTAGGGGAGGCCCATGTAGCCAATAGGTTAGACCGTTTCTTGATCTTAGAAACTTTAGCACTGCCTCCATTCCAATTTCTTCAATGGATTGGGAGTGGAGGAGAATCATACCACTCCCTAATGTGGCCATTATTTGAAGGTGGCCCTCAAAATCCTACCTCACCGTTTAAAATCAACTCTTCCTGGTTAATGGATGAGAGTTTTCAGAAGCTGGTCAAGTCCAATTGGATTGGCATAAGGGATTCTGAGGGTAGTTCGACTGCCATCCAATTCGCGAATAATATAAAAAGAATAAAAAAACTGGCCATTCTGTGGGCAAAAACAAAACATAAAGAAGATGAAAAATAACTCCAAAGTATAGAAGAACTTTTGAAGCTAATCTATCAAGATACATATTATGGGTTCACCTCAAGCTCTTCTCAAGACAATCTGAAGAGGCTTGAGGCTAGGCGTAGAGAACTGTTGGTGGATCAAGAAGCAACGTGGAGGCTCAAAAGAAGAGCAATCTGGCCTGAGAAAGGAGATGAGAATAGAAATTTTTTCCAAGCCTATGCTAAGGGGTGAAAATCAGCCAACACAATATGGGGTTTAAAGGATCAGGAGGGCAGATCAGTCACTTCCTTCGAAGGGCTCGCAAACATGGGTAAAATCCATTTTCAGTCCTTATTCAAAGCAGGCAGGCATGTGATCATAACATACACCATAAAATTGGCATTATACTTTCCCAGCTTTGTGGATGAACAAGGGAACCAAGAAATATTTGCAGAAGTTACCGAAGCAGATCTAAAAGAAACTCTTCATAAATTTCAGAAGGATAAAAGTCTAGGTCTAGACGGATGGACAATCGAATTCTACAGGGGTTGTTTTGACCTAATCAGAGCATACCTCCTAAAAGTCATTGAGGAATCTAGAACCGATGATAGAATTCAAAGTCCTTTCAATTCCACTTTTATTTCCTCATTCCTAAGGTGGACGATCCTCAGTCCTTTGATGACTTCAATCCAATTTCTCTGTGCAATTGTATATACAAAATTATTGCCAAGATCATAGCTCGTCGGTTGAAGGCCATACTATTAGAAGCCATTTCCAAAAAAAAAATTGGGTGTTTAGAAGGGCACCAGATTCATGAGGCAATAGGGGTATCCCAAGACAGACTACATAGCCTAAAGACAACAAGAGAAAAGGGTACAATTCTAAATATTGATCTTTCAAATGCATATGATCGTGTGAATTGGTCATACATTCAACTTTTACTTACACATCTCGGGTTTGAGGTCCCATTCATCAAGTGGGTGATGGCATGCATCACTTCGGTCTATTTTGTAGTCCTTATCAATGGGGTTGCATCCCCCTTCTTCATTTCGGAAACAGGTCTACATCAAGGATGCCCCATGTCCCCACTTCTTTTTCTACCGATAGCTGAGGGATTGAGTAAGGCTATTGTTAACGCAACAAGAGTAGGGAATTTTCAGGGAATTTAGGTGGCCCCTGGTATGAGGATCACACATCTACTGTTCGTGGACGATGTTCTCATTTTCTGCAGTGGTAGGGTCGGAGACGTAGAAATTCTTGCGGAAATACTTTCCCTCTTCCGCTTGGCTACAAGGATGCAAATAAATACTCAAAAATATACCATCACTGTTTCAGATATGGAAATAGAGGAAGTGCCCACCTATCAGAGACTGTTTCCATTCATAGTCTAGGACATTTCAGAAGGCCTAAATTACCCGGGGTTCTAGCTGAATCCGAACAAATACACAAAAGAAGATTGGAAATGGCTGCTGACAAAATTGGAGAAAAGGTTAAATGGTTGGAGCTTTAGGTGGTTGTCTAGAGCAGGAAGACTCACTCTGACCAAATCTGTTCTGGAAGCCATTCCAGTATATTGGATGTCACTAGCTTGGATTCCAAAGGGGGTGCTAGAAAAGATAAGAAGGACTTGTTCTTGGTTTATTTGGTCTGGATCAGGGGATACGTATACTCAACCCTGGACAAAATGGGAATGTATTGCGAGGCCAAAAGCCTTGGGAGGTTGGGGAATCAAAAATATTTTTATGTTTTCCAAGGCCTTGGTGGAAAAGGTTTGTTGGCGTCTTATTTCAGTCACCAACTTGTGGGCGTAGGTAGTTACACAAAAATACATCCTCCCAGAAACTGTGGAATATTGGATGAGATCACCATACAAGTACACCCGTCACTGTTCAATTATTTGGAAATCCATGATATCCTCATTTTCAGTGGTAGGGGATAGTCTATCCTGATCGGTAGGTAAAGAAAATCACATTCGCATGGGTGCCGATCCTTGACCTGGTAGCGAGAACTCTCATATACTTCCAGATGAACTAATTAATAAGCTTCACAGGTAGGGCATCTCCTTTCTATCCCATCTATCTGATCCCCCCTCAACTACACCATGGAACTAAGGTTGGAGAAGTGCTACATCTTTGAGATTAAATGGTGTTTTCGTATACATATTGGAAACTTATATTTCAGCTCTTAGAAGAGGTCACATAATGTTGGGTATGTGTTATATTCTTTGCATGTGTGTGTGTGTGGGTGCGTCAGATACGACAACTGCGTCTGACGATCCCTTCACCTAGAGCTCTACTGTGTGCGTGGGGCGCTTTCCTAGGGGGGTCTTAGGGGGGGGC
>ML797038.1:111765-129682 GCA_009831015.1 Picea engelmannii
GTAGAGTAACAATGGGCATTGCTGCCCTGGATTGTTGACTATATAATCCCCTGGACCCCTGGATGCAAAGAAAACAACAAGTGGGAGAATGTTGGGTATGTGTTATATTCTTTGCATGTGTGTGTGTGTGGGTGTGTCAGATATGACAACTGCATCTGACGATCCCTTCACCTAGGGCTCTGCTGTGTGTGTCGGGCGCTTTCCTAGGGGGGTCCCAGGGGGGGGCAGGTATGCCCCCCCCTGGTTACGCGCAGTGTTCGACACAGGGCGGTAGCCCGGGGCAACGCCCTGAAATTTTTTTTTTGGGCGGTTTTTTGCTATTTTTAGCGGATTTTGCTATTTTTAGCTGATTTGTAAATTAATCCCAGATTAAGGGATTAGGGTTTTGGTATCTACGGAATACCTAAAAACATTGTATATATTGTATGGCGAATGGTGAAATTCGATATAATGAAAATAAGAAAGGTTTTCCCGGTTGAGGGTTTCTAGTAAAAATCTCTGTGTACTCTGTGTATGAGCCATTGATTAATTTCTGTATTGCTTAAGAATCTATATGCATTGCTTTACTTCGCAGGTTTAAAACTTACAGTTTTCGTATACATATTGGAAACTTATATTTCAGCTCTCAGAAGAGGTCACATAAGACTCTCAGATAGGGAAGATGAACTAGTATGGAAAAAGGATCCTCTAGAATCCTACACTCCAAAATTTGGCTACATAGCTTTGAATATATATCTATTTAAGAAAAATCTCAGCTAGTGGTGGAGGGGATTATGGAAGCTAAAATGTCCCAAAAAAGACAAAATTTTCCTATGGGCGGCACTAAACGATAAAAACCCAACATAGGATAATCTAAGAAGGCATCAGATAGAAGGACTGAGTAGATGCTCACTTTGTCAAAATGAAAATGAATCCACTTTTCATATTCTCATCTCCTATCCCTTCAAGAAAGTATGGTCCAAAACTTCCTCAAGCCTCAGGCAGAGATGCATATGGGTTGGAAACACATTGTAATTGGCATGGAAGGACTGGATTCGAGATTCAAGAAATAAGGAAATAAAATCACTACCTCTCTTAATAAGCTGGGGTATATGGCTATCCCAGAATGCAGTGATATTAAAATAAAAAGCCTTTATCCCATAGGAAATTGTAGCCCAAAGTCTATCAATATTGTCGCATTTCCCCTAGACAAAAGAAGCACCAGCCTTGCAGGTAAGACATCAAGAGGACATTGACACATCAAAACCCTGGGAATATTTTGATGGAGCATCTCAGAACTCCACTTGCGGGGTGGGGTGTAATTCTTCATTTATCAGAAACCCATTGTTTTCATATAAAAATGGGTATGGGTCAGGGTAAAAACAACTATGCTGAACTATTGGTGTTGAAGCTATTACTTCTATTTTCCAGAGAAAAGGAAATCCAACACATTCAAATTTTTGTTGACTCTATGAATGCCATCAATTGAGCAAGAAAGCATCAAATTTGTCACAACATTTTTCTTAGTCCCATTCTGGAGGATATTTTTCATATGATGGGCGTATTTGATACTTTGGTTATCACCCATGTATTCAGGGACAAGAACATCATAGCAGATTCTTTGTCCAAAGATGGATTGCAACTCACCTTGGGCCAATGGCACATTACAGAGCATAAAGGGGAGGACACTAATGCATTTTATCATCGACCACTTATAGAGGATCATAGACAGACACAGGGATGAAGCTTCATACTTTTCTCTCACTAATGACCGACACATTTTAGGCACTGTTCGTCTAGATTACTTTGTTTTCAACAATTCAAGGTCTCATCTTGGATGTATCTCTACACATACAACAACTACACCACTTTATTGAACATAATTTCTACAACGACACAAATACAAGGAAAATGAAAAAAGTCTATCTTGGCATTCTCTTTGAGTGCATACAAATAATTTTTGGGTTGAAACACTTTTTATCTTGTATATAATAGAATGCAATTTTGCAGACTATATTCCACCTTGTTCTGGGTGAGGAAAATTATAGGCATACTGTCATGCATGTCAAATTTTGGCTCATAAAATCCAGGTTCTCTTAGTGATCACTTTATGGGGATGTGCCGCGGGTCTTTTTTCTCTTGATAAAAATACACACTGATGGTGTGATGTGCTCTTGAAGCACCTACAAAATGTAATTTTGTCTCTTCAAAGAAATAAAATTACGTTTTTTTCTGAGGAAAAAAGAAGAAGAATGGAATTAAGAATAAAATGGACAATTTACCTTTAACATTATTCAATACACAAGTTCTGTAGATAATCATGATTTTATGGAAAAAGGAGATAAAACATGATATAAGTAAATCATAGATCTGCGTTTTTGGATGGAAGTTTAGGATAGGAATGTGACAAAAAGAGTCTGTTTTGAGGACTCGACATCTTCCCCACACAAAATATGTTGCATGTCCTCATGCAACCAAAATTTCATTCTGCTTCCTCTAACAAAATTTGAAAATTCTAACCCCTTTATAACTAAGCATTGTTGTCCTTCAAGACTGCATTTTTGTTTTATATGATTGTCAAGGAGTATCAACTCTTTAAGCTCCTCTTTTAATTTCCTAACCTTTCCAATTCATTTTTCTTTTAAAGATGTGAAATTTTGATCAATGACTGGCTCCTTATAAACTTCATTAGTTTCATGCATTTCATAATCAGTCATGAACTAATTAAATTCCCTTGTCTGCTTCATCATAATCATAAGTTGGAAAATTATTTTTTCCTTCTAATCTGGAAGGCAGACTAAGGAATGATTCAAACCTAGCTTTTTATTTGAATTTGTCCTCTTCACACTGTTCAACTGCTTCTTATCAGATTCTTCAAGTTTGATGAGTTCTTCTGACTGTTGTCATGATGTTATGTAGCTAAACCCTTCGTCATGCCCGTGGTTGTTTTACACACAACGACCTCAATATTTCTCTTCTTACAACCTCTGCTCTTCCTCCTTGTTCTCTAGATTTTTAATTTTCATCCTTTAATTCTTCTTCTAGCTTCAAGATGTTGACTTTGAATTTATTAATTCTCCCTGTAGTGTTTCCTCGAGGTCATCCTTTAGATTTTTTGAGATTCAGGGTTTGAAACCCTCATCTCTTTTTTTGTCCTTTTCTTTACACTCTTCTTCTCCTCTGTTGCCTTAGGGTAGCTTTGTAACTTGTAAAATAAACACTTATGATAATTGTTGCTTGAGATCACCAATTCGAGCCTTTGTGCCATCAAAATATTTCACAAAATGTTTGGTTACTTCCTTGTCATGCTCCTGAAATCTCAGTAATAATGACATACATCTAGCTCTCTGAAATCACCTCATGCATTTCGAGTAAGCTTCAATAATTTCAATCCTAATTGGATTATTCCTTACCACATGTATCATGCTTCAATTTTGCATAGATAGTGACAATTCCAACAAAAACAAGACTCTTTGTCATAGGAAAAATGGAAAACAACAGAGAAGATATGGCATATTTTATGAAATAAGAACTCAGGCAACTTCAACGATTATGGAGTTTATGATTCAAAATAATGTAAACAATCATGTTGTTTTTTGTGCCATCATTATAATTCATGGCATCACTCTTCATGATTGGATCGACTATCTGTCCAATCAATCACCGTTGTTGATACAATGCATGTTGAAAAATAAAAATTTCGCCATGCATATTAAAATTATGGTATAGAGTGTTTTAATATGAGCAGGCACATAGTTAAGGTAAGGTTTCAAAGGCATGGTTAGAGAGATAGCATTGATTTTGAGAACTTTGGTAGATGATAGGATAGACTTAGGGAAACAAAGTATACACATATTGAAATTCAGATTTTGTCCATTCTATACATTATCCATAGTTCTGAATGCATAGAAGATTTAAAAAGCTATTACCTTTTTTTTTATTTTACCTGTACCTCGAGGAATTCATCACCTCTGGAATTGAATTTGAAGCACAACTAAGTCTGAAATGTTGGTTTTTCTACTAGAACTAATGAATGTATTGTTGTATATTTTGAGAGAGAGTTTTGGAACAAAGGATAAAGGTTCCAAAGATGGAAGTTGTTAATGTTGATGAAGAATGAATCCTAAAGAGTACTGCTGTTGAAGAAGACAAACTGATGTTGATATTGAAGGAGATAAACTTATGCTAATGTTGAAGGTGATTTGAATATGCTTATTGTTATTGAACTATTGCTACATGAAATGCTAAAAATCTTATCTTTATTCATGCTTGGAAACTTATGCAAATTTTGAAAAATGATGGAAATCGTAGCTGATATATGGATGACCATATGTTCATGATTTGAAACCATCTCCAAGCCACAATATAGTCTCGGGATGCGTCCAACCATACAAAACTACAAATATGCTACAGAAAGATAACTATAACTGCTTATAAAAAATTAGGTTATTTTTATTAAATCAACTTTAAAACATGCCCATGCATCCCTTATAATGAATTTTCTAAAAAAGTCGCATGCATCCTACTTTATTTATCATATTCTCCTCAAAACCCATGTATCAAAATTGTTTAAGTTATCATTATTTTCTTGCAAATGTCGTGCAAAGATTGTCCCTGAAGATAGAGAAGATAGTCTTCTACAGGTTCGGTAGCTACATAAAGTTTTGTTTTTTTAAATTGCAGAATTGCTCTAAAACACCTTCATAAGGAAAAGAAAAAGATATGATCTTGTGCAATTTGTAAAATTTGTTTGAAAGAAACCCTGATGCTGAGGAAAAAATCAAATACTGAAATGCTTGAAATTACTTTGTTCTATTTTACCCCTCTACTGTCATGATCAAGAGAAGATGAGTACCAGGTGCTTGGATGCTTGGGCCAAAAAAGTATCTAGAAGACTGTGTGAAGGAGCTAGAACCAAATCTGCATCTGGAACCATAGAAGGACATTGATACCTCAATGTTCTCTCTCCCCCACACTGAGGATGATGCATTTACTCATGCATCCTTTTAGATCTGATATTCGATTACCTGTTGCTGGAAGAATGAAGAGGTTGTTGAGTGACTATGGGAAATCTAATATAGGAAATCAGCTACTGAAACTAAAGATATAGAGTTTATTTTAAATCTGAAACTCTGCTTTGTTGATCATCAAATGAGAAATACTATTGGAACCAAAATAATAACCATGAATGCTACTACAGGGAACCAAAAACTCTGTTGCAGGGAAATATATTGCAACAAGAATGGCATTCCCTTTTTATTTACAAGATGTAGAAAATGTTGCAACTGTTGATACCATTAAACCATATTAGTCTTCATCAAAACTGAATATGGTACATTTTTTACCATGTGAATGGATGTGCTGACATCGAGCATGGAAATAAATCATTGGATTACCGACTATTAATGTATGTCATTAACCAACACAAGATCACTTGCCATTGATGTCAATGAGCGTCAAAGTACCTTAGTGCATCATGTCAGGCATGAATGAATGTGTTGGTGTCAAGTAACCTGCAAGATTTGATAGTCAGGAGGCATTAATGCATTCCCACTGCTATCAACGAGAAAACCTGTCATTGAGGCATACAAGTTCCAAGGCATTATAAATATCTCTTGATCTTGATCCTAGATAGATTGTCGATGTCGATGGGACAAGACATACTAGAAGGAAGGCCTTAAGGAATCCCACATCATCCAGTATGAGCATAGAACACAAAATAATTTGAAGAACCAACATGTAGAACTTATTGAGAATTTTGCCTACAAGTTGCCTGTTTTTTTTTTGGCAAAACTCATGTCTAGTTGTGCCGGTAAACCGGTTTTCACAAATGGACTTATTTTCATCTTTACTATTTTCTTTATTTGTTTATTCTTCTACCCTATCGTACTTTGCTTGAAAAAATAAATCTCTTTTCAAGTATAGGAATACTTCCAATGGATCCATGTGCATAACATGATTACAAATAAATTCATATTCAGGCTTGGAAGATATGCTTTAATAGATACTAGAATATGAGAAACTAGCTTCTTTGATTGATATGATGTCAAGAATTGTTGAAGGGTGAAGGATGGTGTCTGGAACCATAATTCAATGTAGTCGTGATGCACTTGATTCACTTGTTCATTATCTCTGCTTTGTATGTCCTCCTTTGTCATTCCATCCAGATCTTCTACTATTTGTTGATTGGTCACTTGAGTGCATAAAGGATATGATGATAAGCATGGTAGAAATCCCTCGATATCAGGTTCTAATGTATGCTCTCCATCAAATGTTTCCCATGGTTGTTTGATCTCTTCCAGGTCTTCTTCTTGATGTTGTTTTTGGAATTTTTGGTCTTCTACTTCCCAGAGTGCAGGTGTGTTCCTCAATGTTGTCAGGATTTGATCCTTCTGAGATGTAGATATTTTTCCAACCGTTGATAGGATTCGAGAGAGTTCTTAGAGTAGCATTCTTCTTTACTCAATAGATTCTTGAACATGCTTGAATTCTTCTTGCTGATTAATATTCCCTATCTTGCACATGGATTAGTGCATGGGGGTTCTTACAACACCCAAAAATAATTGATTTAGTTTTCTACTTTTTGAATGAAATCTACAAAAATGAAACACACTATGCCTTGAATACCTCATGGCACTAAGACCTTGTTATCACCAGGTTATTATTTGACATGAGTTAGTATTTCTATGCATTCTACTTAACATGATTTAAATTGTTGAAGAGAGATTCACTACAACTCTACTTATAGTGATTGTGCAAATCCTTATCTATCGTCTTAATGTCTCTCTTCCCATGCATTCATTCATATATGCATTTAAATGATAACAAGAAAAACTAATGCCTTTTTGCACTTCCTCGACAACGATGCCAAAAATGTCAGTCGGTTCAATAGGTGAACTCCGCTACATTAATTATCAACCCCGAGATCCTAAACTACTGAAGTGCATGCAAAATATATGCAGACCTTAGCTTCCAATATATCCCTAAATGAATACTATGCAAAAAGGAAAATGGTTCATTGCCTTCGTTGTGGAAACAAAGTTCTATTTAGTTGCAAAAAGACCAGAGTATGTGCTAATGATGCAGAAACAGAATTATAAAGACACAAAGATAATTCCAACACGTAGGATCATCAATCTATTGGACTATTAAGAACATTATTTCAATAATCTATATCAATGAGAGTTCCTGTTGTGGCAAAAACAATTAATTTATTCAACTGAGGTCTGTTGTGTCAATTGTCTTTGTTTGAACAGAAATAATCAAGCTTGCATAAAAGAAGTTAACATAAATAGAAATGAACAGAACTAAGTAAGAAAAAAAATACCAGCAATTAAATAAAAGAATAGCGTGCTCCTCCTCAGGGGGCCCTCCTAGCTCAAGGAATGCTATTTGGAAATATCATATAAAACTTAAGCTCTTATAAACTCAAAATATGAAACTTGCATCAAGATACAATAACCAAAACTTATATTGATTTGAATAGAAATATGATTACAACAATTTGATAACAATAGATGTGTGTACATATCCCTCTGAAGGTCTGATTACCCTTATTTACACAATGCATATGGGATCATATAGATCCATTTCTCATGGATCCCAAAGTTGGTCGCAACTATAATTCTAGGAAAATCCAGTTTGGAGAATCACTTATATATCCAAGATCCTTCATGTTTTGAGGAAACTGGTTGGGTGGAACCTAAATGGGCTTGTCCCGCACAAAACCCATTTGGCTGATTTTCGAGATCCTCCTTCATCTGCTTGTAATTGACCCTACAAAATAGTTTCTCTATTGTAGCATGAGTTTCATAATCTGTTCACAAGGAAAATAACACATGCGTGCATCTGACAACTCGTGGGTATATGGAATAGGATTTTTTATCCATGTAATGGAGAAATTCATGCTAGAATGAATGAATTTATCTCATACAATGTCGTTCTATTCATGTTGATTTGTTGAAGACTCAACTTGCACAATTCTACCAAATGGACTTGTTTGACTGCAGGTTTGATTTTATATTCGTGCTAATTTGGAGTCTCCATGGACTAAGCTGATAGGTGGACATGCTTCATGGATCAATTTGCCATCTCCCATATGTTTGGGTTAAGTCCTGAAGTAATTATGCCCTTATAGAACAATAATTCCACTGCAAAAAAATGTTAATTGACTAGGATACATAATTGTATTAGAATAATAGTTAATTAAATCAAGTTTGCATAAAGAAGAATGTAATTAAGCATAACGTGGAAAAAATACCTTTAACATTCTTCAAAACACATGTTCTATAGTTGATCATGATTTTATGGAAAAACGAGATAAAATAGGATATAACTAAATCATATATATGGGCTTTTGGATGGAAGTTTAAGATAAGAATGTGACAAAAAGAGTCTGTTTTGAGGACTCGAATTTTTTTTTTTTTTTTTGTGGGGCATTTTAATTTCCATATAATTTTCCACCACCAAATCCGCTGGTCTTCTCTTCCTTCTTCTACTAGTGCTTTGTATCATAATCTAGGAATCTATGCTCTAGTAGGATTCAAAAATAAGATCATTTGGTCCTCTTCCTCCTTGAATCTAACTTTGCTATCTATCAAGAGTTGTGTGTATCTTTTCCATTCATCTACATACTCTGCCCCCAATCTAATTTCTTCCCAGGTTAACCATTGTTGGCGCCAAGTAGGGATTCTTGCCCAATTTGCAACTTGTCGAATATTCAAGTAACCTTCATTCCTATTGCGCGCGCACACCAACCTCCCAATTTTTTTTTTCTTATAGTCTCTCTAAGATAAGAAACTNACCCCCCCCCCCCCCTCCAAATTTTCCTATCAGAACCCTCACACACACTCTCTCGTGCAAATGTCTAAGCCTGGGTTATCCTCCTGCTCTTCCTACTTGACCATGTCCAATTTCTCTTAATATCACTTCGAATTATCGATCCACACTTCCGCAAGTTCCCTCTTACCGTTCTGATACATAAAGTACCGACAAAAACATCCTTTCCTCCACCTACACATTGAAGCGCCTGTTGTAACATAAATTTTTATGCCAATATTTTTTCCAAATTTCACAAAAGTTTCTTATTTCCCATACTTCAAATCCTTTTCATAACTTTGATTTCCTTTTACTCTGAAGTTTTTTATTTGTGTAGTTCCTTTTGTTCTTACTTGATTTTAAGGGTCTGGTTAGATGATTTTCCTTTTTTGTTTTCCATGACTATGATTTTGATCATAGAATTGTTATGTTATGTTGTTTCGTCACATTTTCTTTACACACTTAAGTGCATATTTTGAGTCTTTTTGCTCCTTATTCATTTAACATGGTGTGCATACTCATATGATCTTATTCAAATTAATATTTATTATGCTCATGAAATTTTATGATTACTTTGTCCCATAACATATCTTGAATGAATTGAAATAGAAAAAAACCTTTATATATATATATATATATATATATATATATATATTTATTCACATTTGAGTTACAAACTTTAGTGTTTTTTTCTTTTTCTTTTTTTATAATTAATCATAATACCTATCTTTTCTTTCTAACATACATGCTTTAGAGTGAGATCCTTTAATTTGGTGTTCTTAGACAAAAACATCTATTCTTATTTTACTAATAATCAAATAAAAGAGAACTAATTATTTATGGGTAAAGTGATTCCTAGCTTTTGAATTTGTGATAAAATGCTAAAAGGTAATTGCATTAAATAAACCAAAGTCACACTTATATTTAGTAACAACCATGATTGCTTTGGGTACGTGAGGATGAAAATAGAAATGCACCATGAATCATTTTTTTAATGTTTTATGAATCTAAATATACACAAATATATATTATTTGTGCATGAATAGGAATAGTCAAAGAACTCTAATACAAGGTAAATGCCACGAGAAGGCATATTGCTGAAAGTCTCGTCCCAGGTAAGAAAAAAACATTGGAACGATTCATTTTCACGAGATTGTTGCAGAAATACAAAATAGGGAAATTCCACATCAATCGCGTAGGTGGAGGCGCTCAAGTCTAGTCGAATGCAAACATCGAAGATAACTCAATAATGCAGAATTTAAAATTGAACTTTCACGCAAATAGGGTTTAAAACTTATCCTATAGTTTAGTTTATTCTTTTACTTTTCAGTTTTATTACTTTTTATATTTTAGTTAGATTTTAATTAGTTTAGATTTAGTTTCACTTTATTATTAGATTTTTGTTTATAGTTTTAATTAGATTTTAACATGATTTAGTTAGATTTCAAATTGTATTTTAGATTTGATTTGAATTTAATATATTTGATTTTATTGTTTGGATTGTAGGTAAAATTGAGGATTTGAAGCCTAAAGATTTGGATTGAGAATAAGATCAAGGAAATCAAACAAATTCTTAAATGGCTATAAAAGAAACATGAAGTTAATGTAATAGAGGATTTTGGGGAAGACCTAGAGGCACATTATCATGCAATTAGGCCTAACAATCTAGGAATTTTATGGCAGCTATAGAGTGTGTTTTTGTATGAAGCCCGTAGGACATTTGTCATTCTTTGAGATATCGAATAATGATGTATTGGATTCATTGATTATTCTAATTAGAGCCTTGTTTTCTCTTTCTATTTTCCATGTTTAAGCTTCTCAAATTGTCACAACTATTTCTTCTTTATTTTTGTTGTAAGATTAATATCTAGGTTAGAAGTGTAACAAATTGGTACAACCTCCACTGTTGCAAATTAGAAAGAGGCAAAGTATTGATTTCTATTTCATACAAAAGTATCCATAATCCTGATATGTTTTATGTGCACTCACTTTTCAATACGTTGGATTCTTTACTTACAATGCCCACCAAATTGTCTATTCTTCATTTCAGATTTATAGAGATTTCTTTTTCCCTCTATACTATTTAAGATTTAATTGTCTTCTTCTTTTCTTCCATCTTACATATTCATCTTTTTGTACTCTAATGAATGAGACTCCATGCCCAATGGATTAGGCATATGGTCTTATAGGATTACAATTCTTTATTCCCAGTCATCTGTCATTTAATCCTAAATCCTTCCTACTTTATCTATCCCTTTGTTTATCTTTTAAATTTGACATCCGAGTCTAATGAAGTAAGTTGATGTCTAGTGACAATAGGCAAACAATATCTTTTTGTCTTCGAGAGAGCCCTCTCTAACTTGTGAGTAAGCGTTCAAAATTGAAGAAGTATAGCTGGTTGACAATGATATTTACATGATTGGCCGAGATAATGGATTTGGTACTCTGGGCGTCGAGTCTGGGGTAAATAGTCATGCAATATCTTCATCAAATTTCACTTGGTCATTTTCTCACTCAGCTTGAAGCCAAAATTCAAAACCCTTGGGTGGGTACAATGACCTTAGCATGGATTTTAGTGGCATTGTGGAATACAACATAAATGATAAACTATAGGGGAATACCAGTGAACAAGTTGAAGTTCAAATTTTCACTTGGTCTCACGCTTTTATTGGTTCAAGGTGGATTTGTTTAAACACATGGTGACCTTCACGAACTTGCTGACACAGTATGGAATAGGAGAAGTTGTCATGGAACCTTCAGAGGACAAAAACAATAGGTTGTAGTGCTTTATTGTGGCACACTCTGAAGGGCCCATCATCAAAATTTCATTCGAGAACAGAGAAAGCCTCTTCGTCCTTTGTCGGATAGATCTACTCACTCTATTGCTACCAAGAAGTCTCATGGAGATGATACAACCATTGAGGTGGTAATGGGGACGATTCAATAATTATGCAAAAAGCTTAAACATGAATAATTAGGGTTGCTCTAGGATTGTTTGCGTGGAGATATATCTTTCTCGCCACCTAAAATTAATATGGAAGGTGCAGATAACACAACAAATGAGCCTACCGTGCATCGCTCAATGAAAAGTGAAAACCCCACTAAATATGTATATGAAAGGTAAGGGTGATATGCTTTCTAAATACGCAATAATAGTTATTAGAGAAAGCCAAAGGGAAATAAAACCCTATACAACTCAATTGCATATTGGAATCAAAATTGATGATCACACTGGAGCCTATCCTTTCATGCCCATAGGTTCTCACTGGAGGAGTTCCTAAGATAAGCTTTGGTTCAACAGAGGAGTTCCCACTAACTCCTCCAATTCAAATCGAAGGAGTTCCCATTAACTCCTCCAATAAGGGACATGACCCCCCTAGACTGTTGTTCATATTTCGGTTGTAACTTTTGACCCGGACACCCGTTTCACGCTTTCCTTATATCATTGGAAAGGTATTTTTGAGATATACCACTCCAATGTTATATCATTTAAGGAATTTGTTGGAATACTAAGAGGGGGAGGGGGGGGGGAGGGTGTGAATCAATATGATCACTTTATACCACTTTTAACCACAATATATACTCTTTCACTTTATCAACAATGTTCAACAATTTATCATCAATGTATCATCTATGATTGCATTCAATATATCATGAGCATATAATCATAAGCAAAATCACATAAAATACACAATACACCAATATTTACGTGGAAACCCAAATGGGAGAAAACCATGAAATGCTTTCTTATGTGTATCAAGAATTCATTCATAGGAAGCTCCAACTTCCAAATTCTCCAGCCGCAACTGGAAGGAGGCTCCAACCCCCTATTCTCGAGCTTCAACTTGAAGGAAGCTACAACTCCCTGAATTGTCTGGCTCCAACCAGAAGGAGGCTACAACCCCCTGAGTTCTCCGACTCCAACCAGAAGGTGGCTCCAACCACCTAGTTCTCAGGCTCCAACCTGAAGGAAGCTCCAACTCCCTCATTCTTCGGCTCCAACTGAAAGGAGGCTACATCCACATTTCCTTGCCTTGTCTTGCCACCATAAAATATAAGTGCCAAATGTAGATGACCCGTCATTGTCACTGAATCAAATAACCTGTAGCTGTTAGTGTCAATTCTGTCATTGAATTCCTGTCACAACCTGTACCATTCTTCTTCAAACAATTTCTACAGATCTGGGACCTGGCTATATTGCAACATGCAGATGTCCGCAACTTCCTTCACTTCAATTCATAGACTACCACCAATCTCTCCCAATTTCTCTATCACTGTCTCTGTCACTCTATCACTGTCATATCAACCTGTAACCTGCCAACCTGTCACTATATCCAACCTATCACTGTCACCGATACCCAAACAAATCCTTTCACATGGATCATATACCAAGGACATCTCTCAACTAGATGTCCAATACCATCACAAGATATGTGTCTCAACCATGCACCAAAGCATGTACAAAACCATCAACCTGTACCATACCAAGCATCGAATGTGTACCAAAACTTGTACCACAACAAGTGCATCAACCATGCACCAACACCTGTACTAAACCGTGCATCAACCAAGAAACTCAGCTTGTACCAAATCGTGCATCAACCATGCACCTCAACAATGTACAACAATACCTGTAGCATACCATGTACCATAACATGTTCCAACCATGCACATCAACCATATATCATATCATGCCATACACCATATACCAATAAACCAAGATATGAACCAACAATGTATCTCACCAAATAGACCTCAACCAACATGCACCATGCATCCGATGATGTGCCTCAAGTCATATACCAAAAACCCTCAAACACATGTCTCAAGCATGCTCCTCAATGTTGCCAAGATACAACCTCATAACAAAATGTACTAAGCCTCAAGTATACACCATAACATGTAACCAGACCATACACTGAGATAACTAATAATGCTTCTAATCAATGTACCATAACATCACCAAGATGTACCATATCACATATTATCATCACCATGTACCATGACACCATAACCATAACCCTTAAGACTTACCTTTGATCCTGTAGCTGGCTTGTTGTACTGTAAACTGACGTGTAACTCTTCCACAATCCTTAGCAGTTTGGTACCAACATCCCTTCACAACCTTTCACAACTATTTTTACATATACATGACTTGCTCTTCTACAGCCCGCGGATATCCGTAATTTCCTCCACTACAACCCGCGTACATCTGAGCCTTTCTGACCTGCAACTCGTGGATATGTCAGAAACTAGGGTTACTCATGTTTGCTGCAACTCCAATACTTTCCCCTTCGACCTTCCTTCGTAACCTCAGAAAATTGCCGTCACAAACTAGCCAAAATATCATAATACTAGACCATAACATTCACAATATAGATATTCAATTGTAAGTGTGTGTGTACAAATGAGAGACTCCTTGAGGCGTTCATATACTTTTTCATGGTAACCTCTCTCCTTAGTTTAGGTATTTCTTGTTACACCCACTTTACCCTTGGACCAAGACTTGTAACCAACTAGGGGCTTCTTGCCCATTCTTCAAGGCTTCCAAATTTACAAGGCCATATCTCCCTAATCGTGAGGAGTCACGTGCCATTCCACATATCACTGGAAATGACACGATGAGTACTATCCATATATGAAAGTATTACCTGCAATTACACTGTCCTTCATGTACATATTCCTTAATAAACTTCAAGTACCAAAACCACACCTATAATATGCTACCTGACTTCTTCACGGGTTGACATCAATCTCCAAGATCACTCTTCAAGGGTTGACATCAATGACAACCAACTATCCAAGCCAACTATTCAACAAAATCTCCCTTTAGAATTGATGGAAACACCAACAATGATAGCAACACTTAGACATGACAACACCTATGCTCAAGCTCCCCCTGTGACCATCGCTCCCCATCAATGTTTCTCACTCTCCCCCTTTGACATCAATGACAAAGGGTATCTCACCTTGGGGATGCTCCCCCTGTCTACATGTCTCTATTCTTTCTCTTAACAAATATCTCTATGCCTTTGTTCTTTCTCTCCCTCTTTGACTAAAGGTTAACTCTCCATGTACCTACTCTAACCAATCATGGGAAAATGAATAGCTCATGAATAACTCCCCTTGTAGGTATGTTTCCCCCTAACTGCATGCTACTGATTGTCCTCTCTCTCTCTCTCTCTCTATAATGATTTTCCTTCTTTGCAAGATCTAGAGCTACCTTTGAAATGTTTCCTTTCCTCTCTTCGAGTACTGCTTATTGTCCATTGGTGCTTCCTCATGTAATTCACTGACGTATATACCAAAAATTCAAAAGTTGATTTCTTCATTTACTTGTCATTTTCACTTGACGATACTGTCAAATGATTTTGTTATGATGATATAACTTATGTTGACAGTTTCTCTTTCCCTGTTCTGATATACCTTTCATTGCTTTCCTTTCTATAATCAACTGTTTTCATTGATTCCAATTGAAAATACACTGTTATGCATCATTTCTGACCCATGCTCTCTGTACCTGCTAATCATCTCACAAATTGATCTCTGTCCGTATGTCACAAACTGTCCATAACTCTACTACTCAACTGTCCACAATACTGATCCATCTGTCATTGTACCATTCTGAAGAATTCTCTTGAATATACTACAACTGATCATCACATGTTCCTATTGATCAAATGGAATCAAATATGTCCACTGATCTGATCTATCCGCTCATCAAACTCTGCATGTTTGGGACAACCTGTACTGAAGATATCTCTACTTGAAAACAAACATAAATTTTTGCCTGTGTAATTTCCAACTAACACCTATGTGGGAACACTACTTTCTCAATCGATCAATCTGTCATATTGTACTTCTACTATCTTCATTGATATGAATCTATCTCTGCAACCCCTCTAAGTTTCACAAAGGATGGATCTCCGATCTGTCTTAGCTGCTGAATAGACTCCCCTTGTTCAACATACATATTTACTAGGAGTCTCCAAGCCGGATGGCTCATAATAATACCTTCTCTAATGTGGAGTAATCTTCTTCGTCTATAGAGTTATCATCTATCTGAACTTTGGCTTCTTTATTTCTGTCCATGGATTGATCTTGCACTGCAATTTTTGAAAGTACAATTTCTTGAACTTATTCTTTATTTACCTGCTCTTCTTTCTTTCTCATGCTACTGCAAATCCTGTGATCTCTGGGACATGGTCTTTATTCACCTATTCTTCTTGTTTTTCATTTTTTCTCCAAACCTTCCTATATCTGATATCAATGTTATTTCTCAAAGAGGTATCCATCACGCTTCTACAAACAAGAGCTATGTGTCCATAGTTATGGCACTTATAAAATTCAATGTCATGTGGGGCCACATAATATTTTCTTCTTTGAACATGTCTTCCATAAGCCCTGCAATCTGCAACCTTATGTCCAAAGTTAGTACAATAAAAAAAATGACCATAAAAGAAATTTACATACCTGGAAGTTAACTATCTTCACTGTGGTGTAGTCCTTATGAATTCCTGCCTTGGCTGATCATGATCTTCTCTTCTGTGGATCCCTTCATTATGGTTGAAGATTCTTTGCTACCTCAACGTGGTAGGTCTTGTTGAAGATGTATCTCTATTATTCTTCTTTGATTTTTCCGACCATGATTCCTTTCTTTGAGTACTTCTGCATAATTATTACTCTTTTCTTCATTTTTCCTTTCTGACACCCTAGAATGCTTCTCTTCATTCTCTACTGTTGATGTGGATGTTTATGTCTTTTCAAAATTCTTGCTGAGCTTGACAATTTTACTTCTCAATGTGACAACTTCTTCTTCAAGCTTCTCAACCTCTTCTTCTTTCTGGATCATCTGACTCTTCATGACTTCTTTTATCCTCTTTGCTTTTTCAAGTTGGATCATCAATGTACTTATTTCTTCTTCAAGTCTTCTCTCTTCTTGACCAAACTATTGTTACACATCAAAATTACTCACTTCGATAGTGTCGCAAGTGTCATCATTACAAGTGTCGCAAGTGTCACAAATGTCAGAAAAAACATACTGCCATAATTCCTATGTCGTGCTTATAACGACATCGGAAGGACACTTGAAACACCTCAAACATTTGATTTGGAAGAAGAGGAATGGGTTAACAGGGTTATGAACCTCTTGCCATTTGAAAGAACCACTAAAAATTGTGTTTCAGAGGAGAATGCTCCCCTATACCACTGTTAGGAGTGCTGGCGCTCCCCTATACACTCTTAGGGAGCGTTATAACACTCTGTCTACCCTTTTTGAGGAGCATTTCTACTGTTAGGAGTGTTGGCGCCCCCCTATGCATTGTTAGGGAGCGTTATAGTTCTCTGATGCCCCTTTTGGGAGAGCGCTATCTATTTTGGGCGAAAATTGGTTTGTTGAGAAGATTGAGGAAAAGATCTTTTCAATCTATGAAGGCAGTTGGATTCGAATCCTTGGTCAAGCCATGATCTTAGGGAAGATCCCTAACTAAAGGAGGAAAATCCTCAACTTACCCCAAAGATATCTCAAGTGGTTGGGCCTCTCTAAACCTATATAAGCAGGCCCTCTCATGGTGAAAAGGGGAATAATTAGAGGCATGAAACCTATGATCTCATAGGAAACGCATAGTGAAGTGGAGGAGAATAATCAGTGAAGTTATTGTCATTCTGATTGTGGGTCTTTTGAGCAAGGGTTAGACAAGGAGGACTTGATGAAGCTACTGCACTCGCATCTACAGTTGTAAGTTTCCTTCGTTGTTGTTCTCATCAATTTAATATGCTTGGCCTGTTTCTTTCTAGTTTGTGCTTAATCTCACATGAACTTGTCTATAATAGATAGATATGTTTCAAACTAATCTTAATAGAGTAGGAAGTTGGTTGTATCTGTGTTTGTCTACAGGGCTTATTGAAGAGTTCAAGATTGGAGCTCAACTTGGACCATGCAGGGACAAACACCAGTAAAATGTACTTCTTTTCTCCTTCCTCCTCACACATTAGTTTATCTAGATCTAAAATGAAGTCAGTGTCCATGATAAGCATCTTATGTCTTAAGAGTTAAGAGTCTAGCTCTCAAGAGGAGATCTACCTGTCCGTAGGGAGATTTTCCTACAACAACTATGCCTCA